>JAEIFN010000021.1:0-48152 GCA_018903675.1 Zaprionus capensis | reverse complement strand
TTATACATACTTAATTCCTATAGTCATCAAGCAATGCACCAGTAGAAACACTACATTCAACTTTAACAGAAATATATAGGATAATAGTAGAGAAGAAAAAGTCAGAAGATTAACAGATAGAACACGATAGTATATTAACGGAAACTTTAATAACTTATAACAATGCTATTCATTCAGCAACTAAACTCACACCTTTCGAACTGTTTTCGGGTAGAACCCATTCGTTTATAAAGAATATTGTATTTAACGACCAGCATGACTACCTCAGACAATTAAATGATTTCAGGGGAAAACTTTACCCGGACATAGCAAATCAAATGAGCCTGGCAAAAAGCCAGAACATAGAATAACTAAACCAAACTAGGGACGACCCAAAAGAATTAGACACAGGAGAGATAATCTTTAGGAAAGAAAACAGGAGAAACAAATTAACACATAGATTTACACAACAGAAGACATTAGACGACAGAGGGCATACATTAGTTTCAGATAAAAAACAAAAATTACACAAGTCAAAGATAAGAAAGTGCACAAGGAACTCCAATGGTGAGACTAGAATTAGGGACGGCAAAAGAAAAAACATTCATAACTATAGGATCATAGCTCATATCATATGTATTGAGGATTATAAAAAGAATGTAGAACAGTTGCAAAGTGCACTACAGGAATTAAAAACAGTCAAATTTTCAGGAAAAGCGGTCAAGACATTGGAAGAAAAATAGAATCAAGTTAAAGCTAAAAAAAAAAAAAAATAAAATAAACAGAAAAGAGGAGCGATAAATGGATTAGGAAGTATAATTAAATCAATAACAGGAAATAAGGATTCAGAAGACACCATTAGAATAATGGATGAATTTCGAAATATACACGATAATTTAGGCGAACTAACTTTATAAATGAATAATGAAAATGAAATCGTTGAAAATATAACTAAACACATAAACCAAGAACAAAATTGTTATAAATAACTTTATAAAAAACTTTAAGAACGAAATTTGTAAACATTTAACGGAAGAACATAATGAAATACATGTTTTACAGTACACAAACAGATTAGACTACAATATTGACATATTATACAATCATATTTCAAAACATATTAGAAAGCATATTGTTAACTAAACTAAGAATACCTAAGTTCATATTATCAATGGAAGAAACAGATAGAATTATGGAAACTTTTACTGAACAAAATGTGACAATAGAATCTCAAGAACACTTGTATAGACTATTAAAAATGGATACATTGTAAATTTAAGCTAGAGGTAACTCCTAATGGAGAAGTGAGGTGTATTCGAGCAATATCCAATGCGGACTTGGCAGTTTGCCACGCGATCGAACTTGACGAACAGGAACGAATTCTGGAACCTGAAAGGGAAACATTTTTATGCTAAATGGAGTCCGAACGCAAATACACTCAAATTGTGTAAGGCCATTCCAAGTAACGGGGAATGCCATTATTACGTATAAAGACAGCAATATTACGATTAATGGATTCACCTATGGAAACGAAGCAATAAAGATGGATGACAAAATCAAACTCGTCATACCATTGTTCAAAGGAGTGGAGATTAATAATACAACGGAGGACTTAAATCTGCAGAAGTTGCACTGGGAAAGTTTATCTACATCGGTCTGGTCATACTAACAGTGACCGTCATAACTATAGTGGTTATAAAGAGAAGGGCTGCCGTATTCACACCGTCGCCACCACTGGTAGATTTCGTTCCGACACTTCCTTCGATGTGGCCGTCACTTCAATCCAGGGGGGGAGGAGTTACCATTGCACCTTCCCTGCTCTAACTGAAACCGTCCAGATTCCGCTGAATGACAACAGCATCAAAGGCCACAACAACAACAGCTCAGCAGTCCACATATTATAGGAACATACACGAATAACAACATGTTCCGAAATAAAACGACGCACAAGCTGACACACACACCTTGAGCATACATGCTCTCGAAAATTCTAGAAATAGATTTCACCATAAAGGTAATGTTGCATCAGCCTTTAAACGCGATGTGATTGGTCAGCTAAACATTTTGTAGCTTCGAAAGTACCGTTTTAGCGAAACGATGTAGCCGACGTCGAATGCAGAAACAGCGTGAAAGCAAAAAGAAGTTCCTCTTTTTGCGACGCACAGCTAGTTGCAATTTGGTCGTGCATAAAACCAGTCAATTGAAACAAATACGAATACACTCAAAAGTAAATTACCGAAATAAATTGTAATTAAGAACATAAACAACTGTTGTGAAATTTAATCATTGACAAAAATATTAAACCAATTGTTACGAGGAGCGCTTCGCGCTCGCCCGCCTCCCTTGTTAGTTGACAGAAGCACTTAGTTTTATGCTCATACTTTTTTAAATTACTCTTGTGATTATTGTCCGATCGGATTGTAATTTGGAGACTACGTAAATATTTTATTCAGATTAGTATATGGTAAAGTCAGAAAGTTGTATCTTTTATACAGCGCTTACAAATTGAGTTCAAAATTTAAATTATTGATTTGTGGGGGCGGTGGGCGTGGCACCTAATATTTGAAATAAACTTGATCTGTGCCGAGTACATAGGAACCTTCATTTCAAATTTTGGTGTCTCTAGCTCTTATAATAGCTGAGATTTGTGTGTTCATCTGGTCATCCGGACATCCAGACAGACAGACATGGCTCAATCGACTCGGCTAGTGATCTTGAGTAAGAATATATAATGAACTTTTTATGCGATAGATTTATTAAAAAAAATATTAATTTATTCCTTTTAAATCTTTTATTTGATATTGTTTTCACCAGACGTCAGTTATGAACTAATTGACAAATGTATTCTTTCGGCCCAGCAAACCTTTTTACAGAGGAATAACATAAACCTTTTAAGTTCTACTTAGCTTTAAATTTTTGTTTATTGGATCAATAAGCTTGTTACCGTTAAGCGGTTGGTGTCTTGGGAGATTGTTATTTATTAAGCTTTTGAAAAGTGAATCTTTTTAAAAGATCGGCTTTAGCATTTTTTTTTATTATGAAGAATGAATATGTCATTCCACCACCTTTTAGATATTAGCTTGTCCTCAAGCGATTATTTCTGGATATAATTGTGGTACTGGATTTTCAATTTCAACTATTTCTGTTTTTGGTTCTATTTCTTTTTCAATATTATTGTTAGAGGTTTTACTTGGTTTTAGGTAAGAGATAATAATTTTGTGTGGCGCTGTTTTAAATTTTATGTAAATAGAATTTACCTTCAATATTTTCATTTATAATTTGGCCATTATTGTCAGGATAAGGTGCAATTATGAAAGTTGGTTGTTCAATTGTATTCATAGGAGTGTGGGACATTAGGAATATTTCATTAGTAGCTACGTTATACCAAGCGGAAGTTTTTATATCAATTAGTAGTTTGGGATTAAATATTCCTCTTAGTTGTGAACCCATTTCAATATCCTCTATATATTCGGTAAAATGTTCAATTTTAAATATTAATAGATTAATTTTTTGTTCTTTTTTCAAAGAATTGGATTTTTTTGATTTTTTTTTTTGCTTTCTATTATTTATTAAATCTTCCCTTTGTTTTAAGAGACTAACAATAAGTATTCAAATCTTAATCTAGCATAGTTAACTTTCACTTAGTGATAGTGTTTGAGATTAAGGCCCTAATAAGTTTATTGCTGGGCTGGGAGGTCGTTGCGGTGCAGCCGGCTTTGACTGCATACTCGGATGAGTTTTCTTACTTTGATTACTAATTTGATTTTTAGGTCTCTGTGTATGTCTTCATTCCGAATGTACCACGGCGCTCCAGTGATAGTTCTCAGAATTGATGACTGTGCTCGCTGAATAATATCTATGTTACTTCTGGATGCGTTGCCCCTCAGCTCGGAGCCATAAGTTGTATAGAAGAGCATTGAACTCCAGACTAAGTGGAGAGCGAGCATTTATAAGCCAGTGGAGGTTCCTTGCTTTAAGTTTAAGTTCTATATGTTTGCGCCAAGTGAACCGCCTGTCCAGATGAACACCCAGATATCTTACCTCGTCGGCTTGTGGAATGCATATGTTATTCAGGACCAGTGGTGCCAGTAACCTGCTTGCATTTTTGTGCATTTATTGAAATTCTCCAGTCGGCAAGCCATCGTGGCTTTTGTTGGGCATTTGGAACGACTGAGTATCGCGGTATCATCAGCAAACGTACAGGTTGTTAGATTGTAGTCTGTGGGGAAATCCGCCGTATACAGGGTGTATAGGATTGGACCCAGAACACTGCCTTGTGGCACTCCAGCTTCGATTGCGCAATCTCGTGAGGTGCTTATATTGCATCTTATTGCAAATACTCTATTGTATAGGTACGACTGCAGAAGCTTATGTGTGTTTTGGGGCAACAGCTTGATTATTTTAAACAAGAGTCCATCCAGCCACACTCAGTCAAATGCCTGGGCGACGTCTAGAAAAATGGCTGTGCAATATTCTCGATATTCAAAAGCAGTATTGGAGTTATTATGTCGAAGCCAGGCGATTTTCTTGGCTTCAGTTGTTCTTTGATAACACAGGCCCACAAAAAAAAAAAGTTTCATGATCTAGGTAAGCGGCATATGCAGTTATATGTATTTTGGGTCGCTGAATCCGAATTCGAGGTCAGAATTTCGCCACCACGTCTGGACTTCACAAAACTGAAAAACCTTAAAATATCTCCCAAAAGATATAGATTCCTGATCTGAGCATGCGATATATGTTCTACCATGTATTTTGTCCTTCTAAGTCCGAATCCGAAGTCAAAATTTACGTAGCACGTCTGAGTTTCGACTTAACCTCAAAAAACTCGAAAAATTTTTGAAACCCAAAAAAATAATGGGGGGTCATGATCGGGTCATGCGATATATGTTTCTATATGTTTTTAGACCTTCCAAATTCAAGTCCAATGTCAATATCAGCCTATCACGTATAAATTTCAATCTAACCTAAAAATTTTTTGAAAAACTTCCAAAATTTTTAAATTTTTTAGTATTGGATTAGGGTGTATTCAAATTTAATGTAAAAAAAAATTTCTTTTTGAGCATTATTTTATTAGTATTCTGAATAGGTTCATATGAGTAATGATTTATTACTTCAAAACTGTATTTTAACTAACAAAAAACATAAATTTTATACGTAATTCCACATATTAGCACAAATGCAGTAATAAATTATCAAAAAATACAAAAATTTTGGAAGTTTTTCAAATTTTTTTTAGGTTAGGTTGAAATTCAGACGTGATTGGCTGATATTGACATTGGATTCGGATTCGGAAGGTTTAAAAACATATAGAAAGATATATCGCATGACCCGATCATGACCCCCCATTATTTTTTTGGGTTTCAAAAATTTTTCGAGTTTTTTGAGGTTAAGTCGAAACTCACACGTGCTACGTAAATTTTGACTTCGGATTCGGACTTAGAAGGACAAAATACATGATAAAACATATATCGCATGCTCAGATCAGGAATCTATACCTTTTGGGGGATATTTTAAGTTTTTTCAGTTTTGTGAGGTTATGTCAAAGTCCAGACGTGGTGGCGAAATTCTGACCTCGTATTCGGATTCAGCGACCCAAAATACATATAACTGCATATACCGCTTACCCAGATCATGAAACTTTTTTTTTTTGTGGGCCTGTGTAACCTTTGCTAACTCACATGGTCGGAATTCAATGGGTTCTTGAGGTTCTAAATTTGCTGCTGTTAAAGGAGGAAGAGTAAATGAGTTGGTAGCGGGATTTGATCGGAATACATTTTGTAAATGGTCAGCGAAAGCACTGGATCTCTCCTCGTCACTGCGAAACCAGGTGCCAGAGGGACTTCGTAGTGGCATAATTGATTCTATTGGAGTCTTTTGGTTTCTGTGAGCTCTCTACAAAGGGTGTTAGTGCTGGTGGGAGAGAGTTCCTCTATATACGCTGGCTGTTTACTTCCTCTTGTTTAAGAGCATTGGTAAGCCTGCGTGTGGCTATTTTAAGCATATGCCTTGTAGTTGGTGATCTATTGGACTGCCACTCCCTTCGTAGGCGTCGTTTATCTAATACCAGCCGCTCGATTTCTCGGTTAGTGCTGATGTAGTTAGGTTTTGCATACATTACTGGCGGGGTTGAAGCCTTTGCAGCCGAAATTAGAATATTTTCAAGAGTGTCCGTTGACTTGTCTAGATAATGACGGCGTTAGTTCTAAGTGTGAACAGACATACTTTTTATTTATATCTTGGCCAGTTTGTTCTAAAATTTGTGAGTCTGTAGGGTGGGTCGACTATGTGGGGGCGATTTAGCATATTTAGAAGAACAGGTGAGTGATCTGATGAATAATCTGCTAGTGCTTCAGCGGTGACCATGTTGCGGGGGACTTGTTTAGTAATTGCAAAATCGATCAGGTCTGGGATTTTTCTCGGGTCTTCTGACCAGTATGTAGGCCATCCCGTGGATACATAGTCTATCTTGTTTTTCGGCTTCGTAAGCGCATTGTATAGCTTCTTACCCTTTGGCGTCACAAGTCGAGATTCCCAATGGGTGTGCTTGGCGTTGTAGTCACCCGCCGCGATGAATCTGTCACCTAGTGTGTTAAAAAATTCCATGAATTGATCCTCAGAGATTGGAAAGCGTGGTGGGCAGTAGACTGCGGCTAGAGTCATTGAACCATTATTGAATTGTAGGGCTATGGACGTATATTGTAAGTAGTTTTTGTCAAAATTGTTTAAATGGTAGTGTTTTATGCGATTTCTGATGAGTATTCCAGTGCCTCCATGAGCTTTACCATCTGGATGATTTGTACCATAGAACAAGTAGCCTGGTATATGAAAATTGTATTTATTTGTGAGGTGCGTTTCTGATAGTAGCATTACGTCGATGTTTTTATACCCTTCGACCATTGAAAATGGTCAAAAAAGGGTATACTAATTTTGTGCAAATGTATGTAACAGGCAGAAGGAGGCGTGGGAGACCCCATAAAGTATATATATTCTTGCTCAGGATCACAAGGCGAGTCGATTGAGCCATGTCTGTCTGTCTGTCTGTCTGTCCGTCTGTCCGTCTGTCCGTCTGTCCGTCTGTCCGTCTGTCCGTCTGTTTGTCTGTGTGAACGCACAGATCTCAGTTATTATAAAAGCTAGAGTTACCAAATTTGGCAGGAAGACTCCTGTGCAAATGTTAGGTGCCACGCTCACCGCCCCCACAAATCAATAATTTAATTTTAGAACTCAATTTGAAAGATACAACTTTCTGACTTTAACATATACTAAGCTGAATGATATATCTACGTAGTCTCGAAATTACAATCCGATCGGACAATAATCATAGAAGTTATTTAAGAAAGTATGAGAACAAAACCGCGCGAGCGTCATCTGTTGCTTGGTAATTGTAAAGCATGTGCATATGCATATGCATATGTGTATAAATTTAACAAATTAAACTACGCGGGAACACAGGTCGGAGGGTATCCCACTGTCGCGTGCTGCGCGACTGTTGCTTTTCTTACTGGTTCTCGTTAATGAACTGTGTGAGTTCTTGTGTATGCCGTGAAACGCCATTTGCGTTCCACAGAGATATCAGTAGGGAAGCCATTATGGGGATTTTGAAGATACAAGAAGTTGTATCAGGATATTTTGGTTTTTTTATGAGCTCTTGCAGAGTTTTTTGCATGAACGTCATGAAGTCTTTCATGCTTTGCTGTAGGGATAGCATCATAACTTCGATGCCACTTTGTTGAGTCTGTTGGATATTTGTCGATGTATGTTCGGAATGAGCAGTTCTTGTCGGTGGGGCGGGGACTTCTAGTCCGGCGCTAGCGAATAAGGCGCTAGCGAATAAAATTCTAGGAGTAGTGCTTGGGACTGTTAAGGGTGGTTGGAACATCGGTTGCGGAGAGTAGAAATTGATTTTGCTGTATGTTTGTGCTGTGGCAATACGTTTGTTTAGGCGGCTCTTAAATTCTTTGTAAACTACACAGCCTCTGTAGTTTGCAGTATGTTTTCCCCCGCAGTTACTGCATATCTTCACAGACTTATCTTCCTTATTTTTGGGGCAGTTAGTGGTAGTATGAGGTTCGCTACAGACAACACATATGAACTTAAGGGTGCAGTATGCCTTGGTGTGGCCGTATTCTTGGCAATTAGTACATTGAACTGGATTGATACGTTTGTGCGGCTCCTCCACGGTGATCCTCCGATGTAGCAAGTACTGTAGATTGTATATTGGATGCACTTCGTTTTTCTTGAGTGCCTGGACCTCCGGTTCAAGTTCTATTTTAAAAAGTGGCTGCGGAACTTTGTCTTTGTTTAAAATATTAATAGCTGTTTTTGCAGAAAAGTTTTTGTCCTTCAGAGCCTCAATTATTTCGGCAAGTGTCACTGCTGCTTCAATGCCCTTAAGTACTACCTGTAGCACTTTGCAACTTTTTAATTGGTAGGTATAGTAGTTTTTACCAGCATCATATAGGTATTTAGTCACTATACGGTGGTCTGCTTCTGTTTAAATCTGTAGTTTTGTTTCATGAATATTTCATTTTTTAAGCGGGATAATGTGGAATTTGCTGTCACCAACCAATGCAATGAGTTTGTTTACAAGTGCGTTCGTACTCTGTTCTCGTCTGAATATAGGTGGGGGTCTGGTCTTTTTACGTTCCCCTACCGTTGATTCGTTTGATTGTTCGCAGAATCAGCCAAGATAGCATATCGGTTTGAATTATTTACTGTAGAGTTTTTATTTCCGTTGTTGGTTCGATTGATTTTGGGTTGGTTACCCGCCTTATTGTTTTACGGGCTGAGTTTTCTCTTGATCTGGATGTAGCGATCCATTCCAGTCTGCACAGTCGAAATCTTCTTCTGCTTTTGTTTTGGTTCTTCTTTGCGTGCATTATTGTTGTTGCCAATGGTCGGTGTTGCTGAATTATTCACAGTTGGCTCAGCGATAATTAGTTGGGCCGCTGATGAAGTTTTTGTTGTGGTAGCAGTGACAGTTGCTGGGGAGGTCACTCCACTTGTTATTGCAGTGTTGCAGTTACCCAGAATGGTCGTTGAGCGCTGCGAGGGGAGCGGGATAGGAGAGGCGGTCTCTTCGTTCCACGACTTGTGGGTCGAAGCAGGCAGAGAGGGAGAGCAAGAACGCGGTCTGTCGTTCGCTGTGGGCAAAAGTTTATTTTTCGAGTTAGTTGAAGGTGCTTGATCAGCGATTTGCGGCGAGACGAAAGAAAAGTATGCATTATTGCGTTGTAAAGAGAGGCGGCGCTCGTCTTGTTCACATTGACGCTGAGTGCGTATGTCGTTTTGATTCATTGTTATAATTAATTATTACAGTAAATAATTACTATAATCAATAATTGTTAGTCGTGCGAACTGCACTTTGCACTTTGTGTTTAACTTTCACTATACTCTTGTAGTTTTAGGACTTGCTATTCGTAGCTGAGAAAGAAACACGTCTGCACTCGCCGACGTTCGATCGCGAATCTTGGACTGGTTGTTAATTATTCCATTATTGAGACTGTTGATAACGTGGTTTAGAGTGCTGACTTGTACTGTGTCTTGTGATAGAGTCGAAATTTGTTGTTCAATATGTTGTCTGTCGTCTTCGTCTAGTGTGCCAAAACGATTTTTTAATGTGGAACCTACAAAGTTAACCAGTCCTCGTTTGTTTCGTTTTGAAATGCGTACGCCACTCATTTCTCTTTCCATTTTTTCGGTTAAATATTTAATTTGTGTAACGTTTTTAAATTCTTGGTATTGTTTAATTAAATTATTAAATGTTTTTTCAGTTTCTGTAATATTAATTGTGTCAATTTCGAAGTCCTGTCGTTTCTTGTTAAGTTTTTTGATTTTATTTTCTTTAATCATCATCTGGGTATCATAAGTAGGTATGTTAGCTGGTATCTGTCCGGTCGTGTTATGTTTAGTCTTGTGGTTATATATGTACAAAATTGTCTCCATTCGTGTTTCTTTATTTTGTCTATTGTTCTCGGTATTAATAATTCTGATTTTTTAATTTATGGTTTTATGAAGGCGTTCTATGTCAGCTATTCCTGTTTCACTTGTGGTAATATCTATTTGTATGTCTTCGTTGTTAAGCCAAATTTTTAAAGAAGTGCTCATAAACGCGGAGTCTTGTTGGGTCGCTAGCACGCGCTTGCATCCGGCTCAGATTTGTCGGCAATGGGGGGGTTCAAACGAAAACCGCAACAACTGTGCTCACGACATTGTTTAATACGTCTCATCACTTCCGTCGCCCATGACTCCCGGAAACAAATTAGATTTAGTTACAATTGATTATAATGTTTATTTATTAATATTATTAATACAAAAACTATTCTAGTCGTACTATGTCTTATTTATTCTTTAATTAAGATCTTGAATATCAATATTCATTATTGATTTCCGTACTTTTTCTATTCCGAAATAGTTTTTATTTTAATGAAGAATCTAAAGGAAGTGCTATAACATTTCTTATATAAACAAATTTGCATACTAAACGGGTGTAGGTAAATTGAAGTGCAAGTGGCTGCAATCAATAATAATGGGTAAATTAATTTATATAAAGGGTTTCGAAGCACTCATTATTTCTCAAAAAAATTTTTTTTAAAGTGATATAAAAAAAAAAACAAAACTTCCCTTTTTAAAGGTATATATATGATTGTATATGTCGGGCGCGGCTCCTGGAATTTTGCAGTGAAAAATCGTTTCTATGATTTCACATTCTGATGAAATTGTAGAAATGTGGTGAAACTCTATGATTTCACATTCTGATGAAATAGTAGTAGCATTGTGGTGAAATTCTGACAAGCACTGCAGCAGAGGCGCAGACGGCCTCTGCAGCTGAGTGAGGTCCGATCTGGTTGTCATAAATAGTGTGTTAGAGAGGGATGACAATATAGTGAACGCCAGTGTTGTGTATGGACATGATAGAATATGAGGAAGATTGGTAAAGGAAGAAAATCACCTCAGTAACGCTTGACTGGTGGAATCGATCGGAACTTGCTGTGCTGCTGCACCATAATTATAAAAATTATAAACAAAATAATGGATAAAACTCCCCCATTGCCGACATCAGAAGTGGGATCGCCTTCGCCACAGGAGCATAGCTCTGATCAGTATATGGCTGCGTTGGAAGCACAAAACCGTAACCTCATGGAAATAATAAAAACCATGCACGCATCGAGAGCACCGGCGTTAGGTGAAAAGTCTTTGCACGTCACACTGCCAAAATTCTGCGCTGACAGCGCTGAAGCGGATCCATCTGTATGGTGCACCACGGTGGACTTAATCTTTGCAGATAATGCGCCTGTAGGCAGTGCGCTCGTAATAGCGTTGAGCAAAGCGCTAGAAGGCAGTGCTTCACAATGGCTGTCGCAGATATGCTTCGCTGGAATCACATGGCCGCAGTTTAAGGAACTGTTCATACAGCGATTCGTAGGGATTGAGACGACGGCTGCCATTCTCATGAACGTTTTGAATGGACGTCCAAAACCTGAAGAGAGTTTTGCCCAGTATGGAAGTCGCATTGTCACCTTGTTGCTGTCTAAGTGGAAGGCCAAGGATTTGGAGGAGATTGCGGTATCGGTAGCGTTGGCTCACATGGCACAAATCGATAATAATTTGTTGCGTTGGGTGTTTACGACAAATGTGGCTACACGCAATGAGCTTCAGCAACAGCTGCAAGCTTACGCCTTCAAGAAACGTAACAACGAAGATGATTCTGCCCCAGAAAAGAAGAAATCAAGAATGCAGTCGCAGACTAAGTGCCATTTTTGTGCGAAAGTTGGCCACAAATTCGCCGAATGCCGCGCTCGAAAGGAAGGTACATCAAACACAAAAGGAAGAAGCTACAGCGGAAGCAGCACGTCTGGGTCAAAAGATCGTTCGAACATAAAATGTTTTAAATGCGACGAAATGGGGCATGTGGCTTCTGTATGTCCCAAAGGCAAAAACAAAAACTTCGAAAAGCGAGTTGACGTATGCAAATTAAGTGAGCCAAGTGGATTATTCTTTCAATCGGGTGAGCCCTTTCCATTCTTTTTCGATTCGGGAGCCGAATGTTCTTTGGTAAAAGAAAAATTATGTAACAAATTAGCTGGCAAGAGAATTAATAATCTAGTTATTTTAAGAGGAATTGGTGACAATATTGTTAAGAGCCACTTGCAAATAGTATCAACTGTCCAAATGTCTCAATTTAATTTAGAAATTTTGTTTCATGTTGTAGTAGATAACTATTTAAAGCACGACATAATGATTGGCCAAGACATATTAAAGCTTGGTTTCGGTGTACTGATTGAATCTGATAAATTTAGTATTTACAAAACCAAAATGATTAATGCCGTTCAAAATAATGCACCTGAGAACACTTTGGAAACAATTTGTGACACCAATACAGAATTAAGTGATAATGATAAATGTAAATTAAGAAATATATTGAAAAAGTATGCCGATAGTTTCGTAATTGGGATACCAAATAAGCGTGTAACCACAGGTGCATTGGAAATTCGTTTAATTGATAAGAATAAAACTGTTCAAAGGCGCCCATATCGACTCAGCACAGATGAGAAGCTGTTAGTTAGAGAAAAGATAGAACAAATGGATACGGCAGGATATTGTCAAAGTGCTTACATGTGACCCTGTACTGACCATATTCGACCCTGAGCTTCCAATTGAATTGCATACTGATGCCAGTGCAGATGGCTACGGCGCTATGCTCATGCATAAAATAGAAGGGAAACACAGAGTAGTCGAATATTATAGCAAATGCACGTCAATATCAGAAGCCAAATATCACTCGTATGAGTTAGAGACGCTAGCTGTCTATAATGCAGTAAGACATTTTAGACATTATTTGCACGGTAGAAAATTTGTTGTGTATACTGATTGCAATTCGTTGAAAGCTAGTCGTACAAAGGCCGAGTTGACCCCAAGAGTACACCGCTGGTGGGCGTACTTACAGGCATTTGACTTTAGTGTAGAATATCGCAAGGGCAGCCAAATGGCTCACGTGGATTTTTTATCGCGAAATCCGATTCCCACAGTTTCAAGTGCTATAAGCAAAGTAGATGAAGTTCGTGTTGATCTGGCGACAATAACAGATAATTGGCTATTAGCCGAACAGCAACGAGATGAGGGCATAAACAGAATCTTGGCTCAATTGAATAACGAAGACATGGAGGCAAATATCGATAAAACATATGAGGTCCGAACTGGATTACTATATCGCAAAATACAGCGTAATGGCAAAACTCGTTGCCTACCAGTAATCCCTAAAGCGTTTAGGTGGTCCGTTATAAATCATGTACACGAAGCTGTAATGCATTTGGGATGGCAGAAAACTTTAGACAAGGTCTACGAAAAATATTGGTTTGAGCATATGACCAAATATGTAAGAAAATTTGTGGAAAATTGCATGACATGCAAATTGTCCAAGCCTTCATCAGGCAAAATACAAATTGAAATGCACCCAATTCCCAAGATTGACATACCGTGGCATACCGTTCACGTAGACATAAGTGGGAAGCTTAGTGGAAAGAACGATCTAAAGGAATATATCATAGTTCAGATAGATGCGATCACTAAGTTTGTTCACTTGTATCATACTCTAAATCTTGACTCGGAAAATTGTATTAAAGCTATAAAGTCAAGTATGTCTTTCTTCGGAGTTCCCAGTCGTATTATAGCGGATCAAGGCAGAAGTTTTGCCAGCAACAAGTTCCGTGAGTTTTGTTCAACAAACAGGATTGAGTTGCACTTAATAGCTACAGGTGCCAGCAGCGCAAATGGGCAGGTTGAAAGGGTGATGAGCACTCTTAAGACTATGCTTACTGCTGTGGAAACGAGTCAGCGATCATGGCAAGATGCGTTGGCAGAAATCCAACTAGCCATGAATTGCACCACAAATCGAGTCACTAAAGCAAGTGCTCTGGAATTGCTGATAGGAAGAGAAGCTAGACCTTTTGGGTTGTTGCCAGTCGATATGGAAGAAAGTGTAGTCGATAGAGAACAGATGAGGGCACAGGCCAAAGAAAACATGCAAAAGAATGCACAGTACGATAAACAAAGGTTTGATAAAAACAAAGCAAAAATAGTTCGGTATAAGGTAGGCGATCATGTTTTACTGAAAAGCGAGGAGCGGCATCAAACAAAGCTTGATCCCAAATTTAAGGGCCCATTTCAGGTAATTAATGTACTAGATGGTGATCGATACGAGTTGAAGTCTTTAGTTAATAAGCGAACATATAAATATTCGCATGAATGGTTAAGAGCGCTACCAGACAGACGATTGACAGCAGAATGTAATGATGATTCCCAAGAGGGAAAAGAGTTGAAAGATGGCACTAATGATCGTGCATCTGTGTCCCAAGAGGGGAAAGATTTGGTAAACGGCACGAATGAAATGGCGTGTGTTCAAAAAGAGTAATGACCGCACTATAACAGCTATCTCGCAGGGACGAGAAGTGTTATGGCGGGGGTCAAGGATTGGGTGTGAGAGAAAACACGCCAATGTTGATATGTGAAATTAAAGTTATGGAAAATGTGAATAGTATGAAGTTTTTATACGTAAATTTGGAGATGTCTTTATAATTAAGTTTGTAAAAGAAAAATCAATCATGAGATGAATTGTCAATTAATGTTTGTGTAAGCGGCTCTATAAGTTAACAAATGTAAGAGAGAAAGATATTGAAGTCTGTTAAATAAATTGAAATTGAGTTGATGAAAGTGTGTGACTTGGACTTGAGTGGTGGACTTGACACACGAGGACGTGTGATAGGTCAGGAAGGCCGTGTCGGAGCGCGACTCCTGGAATCTTGGAAATCGTTTCTATGATTTCACATTCTGATGAAATAGTAGCATTGTGGTGAAATTCTGACAAGCACTGCAGCAGAGGCGCAGACGGCCTCTGCAGCTGAGTGAGGTCCGATTTAGTTGTCATAAATAGTGTGTTAGAGAGGGATGACAATATAGTGAACGCCAGTGTTGTGTATGGACATGATAGAATATGAGGAAGATTGGTAAAGGAAGAAAATCACCTCAGTAACGCTTGACTGGTGGAATCGATCGGAACTTGCTGTGCTGCTGCACCATAATTATAAAAATTATAAACAAAAGAAATGGATAAAACTCCCCTATTGCCGACACATACATATACACCTACGTATATACCAGCTGCAGCGGCGAATTTTTCGTTTCTTGCGTTCCTTCGTTCGTCCGCCAGCTGCGCTTCTAGCTGCATACATACATACGCACATCTACACAGCAAGCTACAGCGGTGATTTTTTCGTTTTCGCTTTCGCACGTCACCCGCTCACTAGCATTGTTGTTGTCAATTTCGTTTGCGCGCTTGAACTCAAAACGGCAAGTGATACGCATACTCTACCTTTGGTCGGGTATAACTCTTTTTCGGTATCACTTGCATCGAATTATTTTTTTGATAACTAGTGCTTCTACAATTATTCAAGTATAATTGTTTTCGTCGTTTATTGTATTATACAATAAAAAACATATACTATCTCGTTTTCGTCCATTAAAATGGAACAAGAAAAGCCAAAAGTGAGTCGTCCGACTATTGACGACCTTAGAAAAAGGCTACGAGTATATGTCAAAAGCATTCGCCGGGTAGAACAGCGTCTAGAAACTGGTACTATACCACTAGACGTCTCCGAGCTTGAGTGCAGGCTTCAACTTTTGTCCGAAACTATTGTCAAGGCAACCGGACTTCAGGAACATATTGAAAGCCTTGATGAAAACGATGAGTTTGGAGCCGAGTTGGAGGAATTGTCAATCACGACCAATGCGAGAATTATGTCGCTTCTTTCAGCCGTGAAGTCATCGAGCGAACCACAAGAAAAGGTTTCGGCTCCGATGGCACCAACTGGAGCTCGACTCCCTAATTTGGCATTACCTAAATTTAGTGGCAATTATTCTGAGTTTAAGAATTTTATAGGATTATTCGAGACTCTTGTTCATAATGATAAGAGCATTCCTGCCATCGAAAAGTTTAACCATCTGATCTCCTGTCTCTCTGGTGATGCCTTGGGAACGATTAAGGCATTCCAAGTCACCGAGAGCAACTATGAAAAGGCTATGGAAAGCCTAAGGAGAGTATACGATAACGAATGCCTTATCTTTATGAACAATATCTCATCATTGTTCAGTCTTCCTAAAATGAATCAGCAATCTGCATCCTCTCTTAGAAGCCTAATCGATACGGTGTCATCAATATATGGTTCATTGTTATCGATAGGCGATGACACTAAAATAGCGAATGCAATGCTGATTCATTTAGTATTAAATAGAGTAGATAATGTGACCAAACAAAAATGGGAAGAGCAGCTAGATTATGACAAATTACATTTGTGGTCCGATTTTGAAAGGGTATTGAACCGTCGATACCAGCATCTAACTGCTGAAGAATCGACAAAGCCAAAATCGGAAAAAGTAGTTCCAAACAGGCAGCATAATCAAAGTTCCTTTGCCTGCTCTTCAACTAGCACCAATCAGACCTGCAGTTACTGCAATTCAAATGACCATTTAATAGAAACGTGTAGTCCGTTCACTCGTCTCTCCGTCATGCAGAGATTTGAGTTTGTAAAGTCCGCATCGTTATGCATAAATTGTCTAAAAAAGGGTCACACTGTTGTAAAATGCAAATCTAAAAAATGCCGAGTTTGTGGTCGCTCGCATCATCAATTATTGCATAGATACACAGTGACTGAAAATAGCTTAGCGCTACCACCACCTTTAGAGAATATTTCTCCTCCTCCAAGTCAAGATCACCCTTCCACTACACATTCTATGCATGCGTCAGCGTTGGAAAGGGTAATTTTTGCAACGTCGATCATAAGCGTCCGAACAAAATGCGGAAATTACATTTTGGCCCGAGCACTTCTTGACTCTGGGTCACAAACTAACTTCGTAACTGAAGATTTGGCTCAACGCTTACAGATCCGCAAAGAGAGTAAACTTGCTGGGTATTGGCGCAGCCAATTCTCAAGTCAAGAATAAAATACATACGGTGGTAAAGTCGCGAATAACTGGTAGTGAGTTTTCGTTTGATTTTTGGGTACTAAAATCAATTTCTGGATATCACCCAGACCAGTCAGTCAACGTCAGCGACTGGAAAATCCCAAAGAACCTACCATTAGCTGACCCATACTTTTACAAACCTCAACGGATTGATATGTTGATTGGTGCAGAGTCCTTTTTCGAGTTGTTGTCCGTCGGTCAAATAAAGCAAGGTCCGGAGTATCCGATTCTGCAAAAAACCCTTCTTGGCTGGGTTGTAGCTGGAAAATATGCTCCAAAGAGTCCAGCTCCCCAAGGTACCTCGTTAACATTAAGTTGCCAAGAAGAATTGCTTGTTTCGATAGATAACACTCTGCAGAAGTTTTGGTCACTTGAGGAATTGCCATATACTAGGAAAATATGGTCACCAGAGCAACAGCTCTGTGAAGACCACTATAGGAAGACTACTCAGATTTTGCCCTCGGGTCGCTTTGAAGTTAGACTGCCGTTTAAATCAGACCCAAATGTTTTAGGCAACTCGTTCGAGGTTGCAAAACGGCGTTTCTTGTCGCTCGAAAAAAGACTAACTCGTGACCAAGGCTTGAAGAAAATGTATCTCGAATTTATGGAAGAGTATCTCGCCTTAGGTCATATGTCACCATCGGACATAGATGTTACGTCTACTCCGCACTATGTTATTCCCCATCAGTGCGTTCTGAGACCTGAGAGTACTTCAACAAAACTCCGTGTGGTGTTTGACGCATCCTGTAAGACGTCCACACACGTGTCTCTTAACGAAATTCTGATGGTGGGGCCTACAATTCAAGAAGACTTGTACTCAACTCTTCTTCGCTTCAGATTGCATCGTTTCGCTTTGACAGCTGATGTCAAGAAGATGTACCGCCAAGTAATGGTGAATGAAGCTGATAGGCCATTCAAATTAATAGTGTGGAGACGAGATCCATCTGAATCCTTGAGACTATATAAGCTCAACACCGTGACTTATGGTACTGGTCCAGCCCCTTTTCTGGCCATCAGGTGTTTAAAGAGGTTGAGTGAAGCCGTAAGAGGACCTCTCCCTAGAGCTTCTGAAGTTATTCGGTCCGACGTTTATGTCGATGATATGTTAACTGGTGCTGCATGCATAGATGAGCTTAAGACAATTAAGTCTGAAGTGACTCAGGTTCTTCAAACAGCAGGTTTTGAATTGAGCAAGTGGTTTTCAAACTCACCTGATGTCACTGCATCTGAGAGCACAGTTAAACCGATAACTATCTCGGATTCAGATTCAACTAAGGCTTTAGGTATTTCATGGACTCCTAGCGAAGATGCCTTAAAGTTCAAAATAGACACCTCAGTCATGGTTCTCCGAGCGACAAAAAGGAACATATTATCGGTGACATCGAAGCTGTTTGACCCCCTCGGCTTATTAAGTCCAATTGTCATTCGAGGCAAGATCCTATTGCAGGAGTTATGGCTTAATAAGTTGGACTGGGATGAGTCTATTCCACAGCAGTTGGAAACAGCATGGAATAAATTGAAGGAAACATTGTCGAGAGTGGAAGAAATCTCCATACCTCGATATGTGTTCACCAATCCGATGTCACCAATACAAGTACATGGTTTCGCAGACGCATCTATGAGAGCCTACGGTGCTTGCGTTTATATTCGTAGCAAAACTGTTGAAGGTTACAAGGTTTCGTTGTTGACTTCAAAGTCAAAAGTAGCGCCGCTCAAGACGAAAACACTTCCTAGACTTGAGTTATGTGCCGCTCACCTTCTAGCAGATCTTTGCCACAGAATCAAGCCATTATTGAAAATAAACATCGAACGAATCGTCTTCTGGTCGGATTCAGAAGTTACACTTCACTGGATCCGATCTCATCCTTCGTCGTTGGCGACGTTCGTTTCGAACAGGGTGGCTGAGATTCAAGAGTGGTCCAAAGAAGCTACATGGCGACATGTACCGACAAAACAAAACCCAGCAGATGTAGTTTCAAGAGGTTGTGACATTGATGACTTGAAGGAGTCAATCTGGTTTGGTGGACTTCGTTTTTAAAGAACGAAGAGGAAGATTGGCCCGTTAATCCGCACCTAGAGCTGTCCAGGGAGATGATGGAGCTGGAAAAGAGAAAAACAGCGGTTGGACTGGCCGCTGCCGTAGTTAAATCGGATCTAGTGAACGTTATCGAGGGATTCTCGTCTCACCTCAAACTGCTAAGGGTATTTGTTTATATGTTCCGCTTCATAGCTAAATGTAAAAATAGGAATGCTCAATTTGAAAGGATTCCGTCACCAACGGAATATAAAGAAGCCTTTTTGAAAATTATCGAAGTTGTTCAATGTCACGAATTTTCTGATGACATTAAAAGAATTCGCAAGGGATCCAAGCTTGGCCCTTGTCTTCAACGATTAAATCCATTTATTCACGAAGACAAAGGAACTTGGTGTACGTTTTCGTTGTTGAGAGTTGGGGGGCGACTAGCAAATGCTCCTATATCGTATGATGCCAAGTTTCCATTGTTGTTGACTAAGCGTTCTAAATTCGTACAGAGCTATGTCCGACATTTGCATCAAACCAATTTTCATGTTGGCCCACGAGCACTTGTGAGTATCCTTCGGGAGCGCATTTGGATTGTTAACGCTCAGGAGGTCTGCAGTCAGACAGTTCGTTCATGCATTAGATGTTTCAAATGCAAACCGCGACTTCTGACTCAAATAATGGGGAATTTACCCGCAGACCGACTCCGTGCTCTCCGTCCCTTTGACATTTGTGGCGTTGACTTTTGTGGTCCAGTGTACACGACACTTAAAATCCGTGGTAGGCCCCCTTATAAGTCCTACATAGCGCTGTTTGTGTGTTTTGCGTCCAAGGCAGTTCATTTAGAAGTTGTTTCCGATCTTTCCACTGACTCCTTTTTATTATGCTTTCAAAGGTTTATTGGTCGCCGAGGATGTCCGCAGATCGTGCACTGCGAGAATGCGACGAACTTCGTCGGAAGTTGGAATGTTTTTAAAAAAGTTTTAGGTTAGGTTAAAATTCTGACGTGATAGGCTGGTTTTTTTCGGATTCGGATTCGGAAGGTCCAAAAACATATAGAAGCATATATCGCATGACCCGATCATGAACCCCCATTATTTTTTGGGACTTTACAAATTTTTCATGTTTTTTGAGGTTGAAAAAATTAGATTAGTTTATCTAATTAAACTACTATTAACCGAAAATTGCGGTGGCTGTAATATTGTTCGAAAAACCAAAACAAAGACGTGCGTTCGATTCAAAGTATAATTTCAACTGTTTCATTGCTTAGCCTAGCTTAACTACGGCGGCGAAACGGGGCGAATTCAAACAACGAAGAGAGGACTTTATTGCGCTCCCGCAATAAAGGTTCAAGGTTTTTCTATGATAACAACTAACTTTATTTAACACCGGCCCCGTTGAAGGCCTGTAAGGCTTCAAGTAATTGGTAGCGGAGCCAGTTTGTGAATAGCCCGTCTAAATATTCTCCCTTCGCTGGTCCTAAGGTCTACGACCCTGACCATGCCGTCCTGCCCTGCGTGAGTTGCCACGATCCTTCCGAGGAGCCACTGTTGCGGAGGAAGATTGTCCTCTGCGACGACGACGAGTGTTCCTTCGGTGATGTTGGGCTGCTGCTGCTGCCACTTGCCCCGGATTTGAACGGGGCGAATTCAAACAACGAAGAGATGACTTTATTGCGCTCCCGCTCCGCCCTAAACTAATTTACACTAGACTTCAAGGTTTTTCTATGATAGCAACTAACTTAATTTAACACCGGCCCCGTTGAAGGCCTGTAAGGCTTCAAGCAATAGGTAGCGGAGCCAGTTTGTGAATGGCCCGTCTAAATAATCGCCCTTCGCTGGTCCTAAGGTCTACGACCCTGACCATGCCGTCCTGCCCTGCGTGAGTTGCCACGATCCTTCCGAGGAGCCACTGTTGCGGTGGAAGATTGTCCTCTGCGACGACGACGAGTGTTCCTTCGGTGATGTTGGGCTGCTGCTGCTGCCACTTGCCCCGGATTTGAAGGCCCAGGACATACTCGCGGGACCATCGCTGCCAAAACTGTTGCCTGACTGACGAGACAAGTCGCCATCGCCGCAAGCAACTGAGACCCGTCTGGTCCGGGGTCCGGAGTGCTGGTGGGGCGAGTAGCGACCCGCCTGTCAGCAGGTGCCCTGGTGTTAGGGCCTCTCCGTCGCTGGGGTCCTGGCTGATTGGTCCTAGAGGCCGCGAGTTCAGCACTGCCTCGACGCCGACGAGAACTGTTTGCAGCTCCTCCGCTGTCAGCTGCGCGCTGCCCACCGCTCGTAGGAGTAGGTGCTTTGCAGTTTTGACACCTGCCTCCCATAGTCCTCCCATGTGTGGTGCTCGAGGCGGTGTGAACGCAAAGTCGCATCCGCTTTTTGATGCGAATTCGCGAATTGCGTCCGCTTGCTCCTCGATCTTCCGTCGCAGATCGTCGAAGTGGCGACTCGCTCCGACGAAGTTCGTCGCGTTGTCGCAGTGCACGATCTGCGGACATCCTCGGCGACCAATAAATCTTTGAAAGCATAATAAAAGGAGTCAGTGGAAAGATCGGAAACAACTTCTAAATGAACTGCCTTGGACGCAAAACACACAATCAGCGCTATGTAGGACTTATAAGGGGGCCTACCACGGATTTTAAGTGTCGTGTACACTGGACCACAAAAGTCAACGCCACAAATGTCAAAGGGGCGGAGAGCACGGAGTCGGTCTGCGGGTAAATTCCCCATTATTTGAGTCAGAAGTCGCGGTTTGCATTTGAAACATCTAATGCATGAACGAACTGTCTGACTGCAGACCTCCTGAGCGTTAACAATCCAAATGCGCTCCCGAAGGATACTCACAAGTGCTCGTGGGCCAACAGAAAATTGGTTTGATGCAAATGTCGGACATAGCTCTGTATGAATTTAGAACGCTTAGTCAACAACAATGGAAACATGGCATCATACGATATAGGAGCATTTGCTAGTCGCCCCCAACTCTCAACAACGAAAACGTACACCAGGTTCCTTTGTCTTCGTGAATAAATGGATTTAATCGTTGAAGACAAGGGCCAAGCTTGGATCCCTTGCGAATTCTTTTAATGTCATCAGAAAATTCGTGACATTGAACAACTTCGATAATTTTCAAAAAGGCTTCTTTATATTCCGTTGGTGACGGAATCTTTTCAAAATGAGCATTCCTATTTTTACATTTAGCTATGAAGCGGAACATATAAACAAATACCCTTAGCAGTTTGAGGTGAGACGAGAATCCCTCGATGACGTCCACTAGATCCGATTTAACTACGGCAGCGGCCAGTCCAACCGCTGTTTTTCTCCTTTCCAGCTCCATCATCTCCCTGGACAGCTCTAGGTGCGGATTAACAGGCCAATCTTCCTCTTCGTTCTTTAAAAACGAAGGTCCACCAAACCAGATTGACTCCTTCAAGTCATCAATGTCACAACCTCTTGACACTACATCTGCTGGGTTTTGTTTTGTCGGTACATGTCGCCATGTAGCTTCTTTAGACCACTCTTGAATCTCAGCCACTCTGTTCGAAACGAACGTCGCCAACGACGAAGGATGAGATCGGATCCAGTGAAGTGTAACTTCTGAATCCGACCAGAAGACGATTCGTTCGATGTTGATTTTCAATAATGGCTTGATTCTGTGGCAAAGATCTGCTAGAAGGTGAGCGGCACATAACTCAAGTCTAGGAAGTGTTTTCGTCTTGAGCGGCGCTACTTTTGACTTTGAAGTCAACAACGAAACTTTGTAACCTTCAACAGTTTTGCTACGAATATAGACGCAAGCACCGTAGGCTCTCATAGATGCGTCGGCGAAACCATGTAATTGTATTGGTGACATTGGATTAGTGAACACATATCGAGGTATGGAGATTTCTTCCACTCTCGACAATGTTTCTTTCAATTTATTCCATGCTGTTTCCAACTGCTGTGGAATAGACTCATCCCAGTCCAACTTATTAAGCCATAACTCCTGCAATAGGATCTTGCCTCGAATGACAATTGGACTTAATAAGCCGAGGGGGTCAAACAGCTTCGATGTCACCGACAATATGTTCCTTTTTGTAGCTCGGAGAACCATGACTGACGTGTCAATTTTGAACTTTAAGGCGTCTTCACTAGGAGTCCATGAAATACCTAAAGCCTTAGTTGAATCTGAATCCGAGATAGTTATCGGTTTAACTGTGCTCTCAGATGCAGTGACATCAGGTGAGTTTGAAAACCACTTGCTCAATTCAAAACCTGCTGTTTGAAGAACCTGAGTCACTTCAGACTTAATTGTCTTAAGCTCATCTATGCATGCAGCACCAGTTAACATATCATCGACATAAAAGTCGGACCGAATAACTTCAGAAGCTCTAGGGAGAGATCCTCTTACGGCTTCACTCAACCTCTTTAAACACCTGATGGCCAGAAAAGGGGCTGGACCAGTACCATAAGTCACGGTGTTGAGCTTATATAGTCTCAAGGATTCAGATGGATCTCGTCTCCACACTATTAATTGGAATGGCCTATCAGCTTCATTCACCATTACTTGGCGGTACATCTTCTTGACATCAGCTGTCAAAGCGAAACGATGCAATCTGAAGCGAAGAAGAGTTGAGTACAAGTCTTCTTGAATTGTAGGCCCCACCATCAGAATTTCATTAAGAGACACGTGTGTGGACGTCTTACAGGATGCATCAAACACCACACGGAGTTTTGTTGAAGTACTCTCAGGTCTCAGAACGCACTGATGGGGAATAACATAGTGCGGAGTAGACGTAACATCTATGTCCGATGGTGACATATGACCTAAGGCGAGATACTCTTCCATAAATTCGAGATACATTTTCTTCAAGCCTTGGTCACGAGTTAGTCTTTTTTCGAGCGACAAGAAACGCCGTTTTGCAACCTCGAACGAGTTGCCTAAAACAGTTGGGTCTGATTTAAACGGCAGTCTAACTTCAAAGCGACCCGAGGGCAAAATCTGAGTAGTCTTCCTATAGTGGTCTTCACAGAGCTGTTGCTCTGGCGACCATATTTTCCTAGTATATGGCAATTCCTCAAGTGACCAAAACTTCTGCAGAGTGTTATCTATCGAAACAAGCAATTCTTCTTGGCAACTTAATGTTAACGAGGTACCTTGGGGAGCTGGACTCTTTGGAGCATATTTTCCAGCTACAACCCAGCCAAGAAGGGTTTTTTGCAGAGTCGGATACTCCGGACCTTGTTTTATTTGACCGACGGACAACAATTCGAAAAAGGACTCTGCGCCAATCAACATATCAATCCGTTGAGGTTTGTAAAAGTATGGGTCAGCTAATGGTAGGTTCTTTGGGATTTTCCAGTCGCTGACGTTGACTGACTGGTCTGGGTGATACCCAGAAATTGATTTTAATACCCAAAAATCAAACGAAAACTCACTACCAGTTATTCGCGACTTCACCACCGTATGTATTTTATTCTTGACTTGAGAATTGGCTGCGCCAATACCAAGCAAGTTTATACATGACTCTTCTTTGCGGATCTGTAAGCGTTGAGCCAAATCTTCAGTTACGAAGTTAGTTTGTGACCCAGAGTCAAGAAGTGCTCGGGCCAAAATGTAATTTCCACTTTTTGTTCGGACGCTTACGATCGACGTTGCAAGAATTACCCTTTCCAACGCTGACGCATGCATAGAATGTGTGGTGGAAGGGTGATCTTGACTTGGAGGAGGAGAAATATTCTTTAAAGGTGGTGGTAACGCTAAGCTATTTTCAGTCACTGTGTATCTATGCAATAATTGATGATGCGAGCGACCACAAACTCGGCATTTTTTAGATTTGCATTTTACAACAGTGTGACCCTTTTTTAAACAGTTTATGCATAACGATGCGGACTTTACAAACTCAAATCTCTGCATGACGGAGAGACGAGCGAACGGACTACAAGTTTCGATTAAATGGTCATTTGAATTGCAGTAACTGCAGATCTGATTGTTGCTAGTTGAAGAGCAGGCAAAGGAACTTTGATTATGCTGCCTGTTTGGAACTACTTTTTCCGATTTTGGCTTTGTCGATTCTTCAGCAGTTAGATGCTGGTATCGACGGTTCAATACCCTTTCAAAATCGGACCACAAAGGTAATTTGTCATAATCTAGCTGCTCTTCCCATTTTTGTTTGGTCACATTATCTACTCTATTTAATACTAAATGAATCAGCATTGCATTCGCTATTTTAGTGTCATCGCCTATCGATAACAATGAACCATATATTGATGACACCGTATCGATTAGGCTTCTAAGAGAGGATGCAGATTGCTGATTCATTTTAGGAAGACTGAACAATGATGAGATATTGTTCATAAAGATAAGGCATTCGTTATCGTATACTCTCCTTAGGCTTTCCATAGCCTTTTCATAGTTGCTCTCGGTGACTTGGAATGCCTTAATCGTTCCCAAGGCATCACCAGAGAGACAGGAGATCAGATGGTTAAACTTTTCGATGGCAGGAATGCTCTTATCATTATGAACAAGAGTCTCGAATAATCCTATAAAATTCTTAAACTCAGAATAATTGCCACTAAATTTAGGTAATGCCAAATTAGGGAGTCGAGCTCGAGTTGGTGCCATCGGAGCCGAAACCTTTTCTTGTGGTTCGCTCGATGACTTCACGGCTGAAAGAAGCGACATAATTCTCGCTTTGGTCGTGATTGACAATTCTTCCAACTCGGCTCCAAACTCATCATTTTCATCAAGGCTTTCAATATGTTCCTGAAGTCCAGTTGCCTTGACAATAGCTTCGGACAAAAGTTGAAGCCTGCACTCAAGCTCGGAGACGTCTAGTGGTATAGTACCAGTTTCTAGACGCTGTTCTACCCGGCGAATGCTCTTGACATATACTCGTAGCCTTTTTCTAAGGTCGTCAATAGTCGGACGACTCACTTTTGGCTTTTCTTGTTCCATTTTAATGGACGAAAACGAGATAGTATATGTTTTTTATTGTATAATACAATAAACGACGAAAACAATTATACTTGAATAATTGTAGAAGCACTAATTATCAACAAAATAATTCGATGCAAGTGATACCGAAAAAGAGTTATACCCGACCAAAGGTAGAGTATGCGTATCACTTGCCGTTTTGAGTTCAAGCGCGCAAACGAAATTGACAACAACAATGCTAGTGAGCGGGTGACGTGCGAAAGCGAAAACGAAAAAAATCACCGCTGTGTAAATGTGCGTATGTATGTATGCAGCTAGAAGCGCAGCTGGCGGACGAACGAAGGAAAGCAAGAAACGAAAAATTCGCCGCTGCAGCTGGTATATACGTAGGTGTGTGTGTATGTATATACGTACATACAATTGCTTGAACTCAGTAATTATTATTGCAATCGAATTATGGACAAAGTTTGTGAGAGGGGGCGACAGTGGAGCATAAACAATAACAAACACTAGCATCCAAGAGCAGTTCAAATTATATTTATGTACATATGTATAATTATTTAACTACGATGCCTGTCTGTATGTATGTATATACGTATATGTACATATATATATGCATGCAAATAAGCTCAACTATTAAGTGTACGTATGTGCCAAGAATTGAAAGCGAATGCCAAAAAAAACCAATTTAAATACGCTTTCAATTTTTCGCACAAATACCTGTGGCTCTGGAACGGGTTGACCGGCTGCTACTTTCCTTGGCGCTTGCAGCAATTGCAGGGTATCCCTCGATGACTTGCAGCACCAATTTTGGGATTAACCACGACCGACGCGAATAATTTGCCAGGTATCCACCCACGAACCGAAAGGCAATTTTAGCAATTTTAGCACTTTGTAATTGCAATTTTTTACTTGCAATTGTTATTCAATTGTTGTACACAATTGTTGTTTATATTTGCACTTTTTTGTGTCACTGTCACTTAAATTTCACAATGCCTTTTTACTCGTATTACAGTCCACCCGGGGGCGCCATGAAAAATTAGATTGTTTTATCTAATTAAATATTAATACCGAAAAACTGCGGTGGCTGTAATAATTGTCGAAAAAAACGAAAGACGTGCGTTCGAATTCAATATATAATTTCAACTGCTTCATTGCTTAGCCTAGCTTAACTACGGCGGCGAAACGGGGCGAATTCAAACGACGAAGAGAGGACTTTATTGCGCTCCCGCTCCGCCCTAAACTAATTACACTAGACTTCAAGGTTTTTTCTTTTACAACAACTAACTTAATTTAACAACTAGCGTAACAAATAGGTTTATGATCCTGTGACAGTACAGCACCTAGAGCAATATTGCTGGCATCTGTAGTTAGTGAGAATGGTTTCTCGAAATTGGGGTAAGTTAGAATTGGATCGGACATAATGAGAAATTTTAATTTCTCGAAAGCGGATATATAATTTATATCGTTGGGATCTATCTTGGCGCCCTTCTTTAAATTTTGGGTCATTGGTTTCGCAATGTTTGCAAAGTTGGGAATAAACTTCCTGTAAAAGCCGCAAAGTCCAAGGAACGACTTTATTTGTTTGGATGTTTTGGGAATCGGAAAATTTATATTGCGTTTATTTTTATTGGGTTAGGTTTTATACCTTCAGTTGTTATAATATGTCCAAGAAATTCTTTTTCCTTTTTTAGAAATTCGCATTTGTCTAATTGCAATTTCAAGTTTGCTTCCTTTAATTTAGCAAATACTTTACGCAGAGACATTAAATGTTCCTCCAATGAAGTGGAAAACACTATAATATCATCCATGTAAACTAAACAATCTTTGTAGATAAGATCTTCTAACAGATTGTTTACGCAAATTTGAAATGTTGCAGGTGCGTTTTTCAGACCGAATGGCATTCGAGTGTACTCGTAATGTCCGTTTTTGGTAGAAAAAGGTGTTTTTTTTTGTATTGAATTTTCATCCATTTGGATTTGATGGAAACCTTTTGCTAAATCTATGGTAGTGAAATATTGTGATCTACCGAGCTTATCCAATATTTCATCCATAACTGGAATAGGATATATATCGTCCACGGTAATTTCGTTTAGCTTTCGATAGTCAATGACTATCCTAAACTTTTCTTTACCGGATGCATCACTTTTCTTTGGTACTATCCAAATAGGTGAGCAATAAGGCGAGTTAGATTTTCGAATGATGCCTTGTTCTATCATTTCTTTTATTTGGACTTCGACTTCTTTGTCATGAGCCTGGGTGTATTTGTAAGGTTTTTTATAAACCGGATCTTCATGTTTAGTATTTATGACATGTTTAACGGTACTTGTGAAGGTCAAATTTTCACCTTCTCTGTACTGAATGTCCCTAAATTCGTGAAGAATTTTAGTCAGAGCACTTGTCTCTTCCTTATTTAAATGGTCAAGTCTGAATTCGTTAGATTCTCGTCATCAGTAGATGATGGCTCTAAACAGCTCATACAATCGATATTGTCTTCTGAGTTTACCTTTCGCTCGGTCTCATAATGCATTAGGAAATTGTAATTATTTAAATTAACGGTTGCTTTGCTAAAATTGATTTGAGCATTGGTGTCTTCTAAGAAGTCTCTACCTAGTAACATATCATAATTTTCCGAAAAATTATGGATATAAAAAACTTGTTTAGAAGGGCAAAGTTTACTAGGTTTCAAACTTATACTATCGTTTAATGTTACTATACCGTTAATGGTATGAACTTGTAATTTATTGGTTTTGACGGGAAAATTAAAGAAATTAGATTTTATAATGTTAATTGTAGATCCGGTATCGATGATACAGCGGAGCTTTATATCGTTCATAAGAACATTTATGAACGGGCTTCTTCTTCTTCGTTGTCCGAGGCAATTTGATGAAAATTTTCGGACGTGTCCATTTTCGATTGGCCACTGGAACTAGGTCTTTGCCTTTTATGTGCCGGATTCGGAGCACTTGTTTGGTAATTTGCTGGGTTTTGTACCTGTACCTGGTCTAGTCTCTGTTTGAATTCTTTATATAACTGCTCGATATTCTGATCATTATTTTTATTTTTATTATTATCACTAACATTGTTGTGATTTTTGTTCTGATTATTTGAATTTGACACTTGGTTGTAGTTAGGGTTGTAACTGTTACTTTTGGAACTGTTAGTTTGATTGTTTTTATTTTGATTGTTTTGTTGTTTTGGACGATCGGACCATACGCTATCATAGCAACCTTCTTGTTGAGCGATTTGCTTCAACTTGCTTACAGTTGTTATGTCGAACCTAGCTAGCTGCATATAAAGCCTATCAGGGAGTTTTCTTGTTATGACATCTTTTACGGTGTTATTCATGCCGTTTGTATATATGTGGTTATTGAATGGGTTGTTTTCTAAATCTAGCTTATTCGTTACAACAAAACATTTTTCTTCTAGTTCTTCTATAAACTTACGAATCGATCCAGTAAATGGTGTATTGTAGTGTCGTCTTAGAAGTTCTTCAAAGGGTGTCTGCGTTTTGAATTCCAAAATAAGGGCTTCCTTCAAATCGTTCCATGTGTTAGCTGCGCTCAGTTGGGACACTTGCTGAGCCTCACCTCCGATTTGCATCTCGATGGCACTGAATATGATGTGTCCTTGCCGAGCATCAGTTGTTGGGTAGAGGTCACGGATGAACTCTATTCGTCTTATAAAAAAGCAAAGTTCTATCGTGATACCGGTGATTGTTGGTATTTGACGTATCTGACCAAGGGCTTGGCTCAGATGGTTTTCCGATAGGAGTTGAACTTGTTGTAGTTGTGGTTGTTGTTGTTGCGCCATATTAAAGTTTTTATTTACTCGCTTAGCACTTGTGCTAGGGTTTTATTTTTATTTTTAGGCCATGGATTTTAAAAAAATTCATGGTCTATTGTGTTTGTCGGAACGGAAATGTGCGTAACAGGCAGAAGGAGGCATCTCCGACCCCATAAACTATATATATTCTGAATCAGTATCAGTAGCCGAGTCGATTGAGCCATGTCTGTCTGTCCGTCTGTCCGTCTGTCTGTCTGTATGAACACCTGGATCTCGGAAACTATAAGAGCTAGAGTCATCAAATTTTGTGACAACATACGTATATATTGCAGTGTCTCAAAGTTTTTTTTTAAATTTGGACACGCCCCTTCCCGCCTCAGAAAATCAGTAATAACTATTTAAAAACTATTTAAAAACTACAATATTAGCTCAACAACCAAAGTTGTATATCTTACATAACAAACAAACGTTATGTGAAAATTGCATTTAAATCGGACTATAAATAAGTGAGATATGATACGAATTAAACTCACTTTGAACATACATACTTAAGCATACCTAATTTACGCAAGCATACCGAAGTTCAAATCTAGCGCCAGACACACAGCATTTTATTAAACTTTTTATTTGCATTGTATGGTAACAGAATTGGTTCACAATGCAGCTTTGCCGATGGGCCAAGGAGTGAGGCAATAGCCGAATGGTTAGAGTGGCGGACGGCTGCGAGAGAGTTCGTGTGTTCAACTCTCCCGGTTGAGGCGGGTGCGAATTTTCATTTATTAATTATTTTTTTGTTTTTAGGCCATGGATTTTAAAAAAATGCATTGTCTATTGTGTTTGTCGGAACGGAAATGTGCGTAACAGGCAGAAGGAGGCATCTCCGACCCCATAAACTATATATATTCTGAATCAGTATCAGTAGCCGAGTCGATTGAGCCATGTCTGTCTGTCCGTCTGTCCGTCTGTCTGTCTGTATGAACACCTGGATCTCAGAAACTATAAGAGATAGAGTCATTAAATTTTGTGACAACATACGTATATATTGCAGTGTCTCAAAGTTTTTTTAAAATTTGGACACGCCTCTTCCCGCCTCTGTAAATCAGTAATATCTTTTTAAAAACTACAATATTAACTCAACAACCAAAGTTGTATATCTTACATGACAAATACCTTACCACGGGCGTTATGTGAAAATTTCATTAAAATCGGACTATAAATAAGTGAGATATGATACGAATTAAACTCACTTTGAACATATATAATTAAGCAGACCTAATTTACGCAAGCATACCGAAGTTCGAATCTAGCGTCAGACACACAGCATATTATTAAACTTTTTATTTGCATTGTATGGTAACAGAATTGGTTCACAATGCAGCTTTGCCGATTGGCCAAGGAGTGAGGCAATGGCCGAGTGGTTAGAGTGGCGGACGGCTGGGAGAGAGTTCGTGTGTTCAACTCCCGGTTGAGGCGAGTGAGTTACCAACCGTGGCTTGGAGGGTAACAATATTTTAATTAGAGACATATCTTGTCTGCGAAACTGTTTAAAGAAAACACGTCTACTCTCGATGAACAACTTCAATAGGAATGAGTTTTTATTGGCATATGTATATGCTTCAATATATGTACATATGTATGCTGTTCGCAGATAGCTCTTATATATATATGTATATGTATGTGTGTATGTATGTGTGTATGTGTGTGTGTATGTGTGTGTATGTGTGTGTATGTGTAACGTTGCTGTTTTGCACCGTGTTTCCGCGAAAGAAGCCTTTTCTGTGATGTTGAATGTGGATCCCACTGTTATCAGTGTTGCTGCTGTCCAGAGTGCAATGGGGTACACCCGATGTGGTAACTGGTGCGAATTTTTATTTTTTAATTATTTCATATTTTATTTTGTTTATTTATTTTATTCTAAAAACCAAAAGAAAAGTTACAGTCAATCAAATTAAATTATTTAATTAAATTTCAATAAAAATAAAAAAGATTTTCATTACATTGTTTTCATATGAAAGACAATCAAATTATAATATGTAGCTATAAATAATATTAATTATTTATAATAATTATAATAATTTACATAAATATGTACAATTAGTTTTGCAGTTGCTGTTGTGTTGAAAGAAAACTAAGTTCTAATTACATACATTGCGTAACTAAAACTTAAAAATCGCCTACCGCCATCGCCCCTCTTTAATGTTTTTGAGCTTTTAATTTATTTTAAAAAAATTATGAAATACAAAAGAATTTCACATGTTGATCGCGGCAGCAATCGAACCTCGAACACGCTCAATATCAGTGGTCTTAGAGTCCGGGACATAGTCCACTCAGCCACTGAACATTTATCGCAGTTGTCGACAATGGTGAGACATTAGACAAAACGACAAGACGCAATATGCATTCTTAGTTTGTGCCAAAAAAATCAAGAAGAAGCACATGTAATGAAATTTGGTACGCGATAGAAATGCATACCTATACCTATTGCCTACGGTATATTATGATAATCCATGGCCTTATACAGTCAGCTCCTGACTGTAGCGTTTGTATTTTTTTTATTTTATTTTGTTTATTTATTTTATTCTAATAAACTAAAAGAAAAGTTACAGTCAAACAAATTAAATTATATAATTATTTAATTAAATTTCAATGAAAATAAAAAAAATGTTCATTACTTTGTTTTCATATGAAAGACAATCAAATTATAATAGCTATAAATAATATTAATTATTTATAATTAAAGTTAAGTATTTTTATATTATTTAGCACGCATCAAAAAAACGCGAACCAATGCGTTCTTCAATGCCGTCACTCTTTCCGTATTTTGTCTGTTATGACATTGCAAGTTCAGTAAGATTCCAATTGGATGTTTCCTATTTTGTTTCGCTTTCAATCTTTTGCAATTAGAATGATAGAAAATAACAGAGATCATAAGCCCTTGTAAAGTAATGAATATGCGAGTGGGACGCCTATACATACATGTCTGCATATCCACATGTATGTATTGGCGTCCCACTTCAACACACATTGTTGCACGATTGTATATACATAAATATGTACAATTAGTTTTGCAGTTGCTGTTGTGTACCGACGAAAAAAAACTAAGTTCTAATTACATATATTGCGTAACTAAAACTTAAAAATCGCCTACCGCCGCCGCCCCTCTTTAATGTTTTTGAGCTTTTAATTTATTTAAAAAAATACAAACGCTACAGTCAGGAGCTGACTGTATAAGGCCATGGATTATCATAGTACGAGTATACCGTAGGCAGTAGGTATAGGTATGCATTTCTAGCGCCTACCAAATTTCATTACATGTGCTTCTTGATTTTTTTGGCACGAACTAAGAATGCATATTTCGTCTTGTCGTTTTGTCTAATGTCTCACCATTTTCGACGACTGAGAGAGATGTTCAGTGGCTGAGTGGACTATGTCCCGGACTCAGTTGTTGGGTAGAGGTCACGGATGAACTCTATTCGTCTTATAAAAGAGCTTAGTTCTGACGTGATACCGGTGAATGTTGGTATTTGACGGATCTGACCAAGGGCTTGGCTCAGATGGTTTTCCGATAGGAGTTAAACTTGTTGTAGTTGTGGTTGTTGTTGTGGTTGTTGTTGTTGCGCCATATTAAAGTTTTTATTTACTCGCTTAGCACTTGTGCTGGGGTTTTATTTTTTTTTTTTTTTTTTGTCTAAGGGTTGGGTTGGTTGGTGTTTGTTAAGTTTGACCTGGGACAACGATTGTCCTTTAGTGGTCTTCAATGCAGCACTTTATGTAAAAAATTTTTAAAAAACGTTCACCTCTAGTAGCGGTCACACTTTCACAGTGGGCTACTAAGTTGGAGTGTTTCACTAAGCACTGAGTTTGTTCGGTTTTCGCGGATTGTAGCCTTCCTGTAACTTTAAATTAGTTACGCAATCGAAGGTTTTATATCACACGCGGTTCTTTGGCGGATACTAATTATCGATTTAATTAATATCCTACCGGCTGCGCCAATTACACGTCCGTGGTTTAAAGGTTTTGAAAAAAAAATGTACGGAGACTATTCGTGTTTAACAGTTGAAGGCGGAATTAAATCTAACTCTAAGCTACAAACTGAACGCTTAGCAAACCCTTAGCTGAGTCCTATTTACTTCTATGTGGAGTGTACATAAGGCTCTCTTTTATGTTTATGCACTCTCTTGAGTGGATCGCGCATGGGAACGGATCAGCCGAGAATTTGAGCTGCGTTAGCAGTTTTGACCCTTCTTGTGGGAATGTTTACAATTGATCAGAGTAGGCTGATTTGTTATGTGTTATGTATGTTATGTGTGGTCAAGTGGGTGGTCAAGTGGGTGGTCAAGTGGGTGGTCAAGTGGTGTACTATGGTACATATGTTACTGTTGGAGCTCGTCAATAGAAAAATACGTAGATAAGATAGAATTTAAGAGAGCACATGAAGTGTCGTTAAGTTGAGACGATCGGCAAATGCCGACGTCTAATTCGGAGAGTGCGGTCGGACTGTGACCCACTCTCACCTATGTATATTACAGACTAGTTTTCGTTTGAGCACTGAAGCCAACTACACATACTCGCATATTAAAAACATTTGAAGTCGAACTCCGCGTCCTTTTATTTATTTAATTAATATCGTTTCGATTTCTCTAAAAAAGCTTAGAGATTTTTCATTGGCGCCCGAGCAGGGACTCGAGATTCGGCGGTTTTTTATATATATTATATTGTCGGTTGTAGTTGGCTTCGCGCGTCGTGTGTGAAAAGTAAATACCAAAAAGTGAATTTTACTGGATTGACGTTTTCGCCAAAGGAGGTCATCAACGTTGGAAGCTTAAATGGAAGCTAGTCGTCGCTCTATGTCTATCGATTCTCTAGACAGCCTACAGGTATTCAGTATCAAAAATTGAGCAAGTCTTGTTGCTTGAAACGACGAAATTGTCGAAAATAATATAGGAGTACATAATCGCATGTACTAAGAGCTCAAATTTTGATACTTAGTCTTTGAATATTGCATGCATGCTGTGTACCTGCATATGTATATACGTGTGTATGTGATTGCTTCTACACACATCGATACATTTGTATTTACATTGAAACATAAATATGTATGTCTACATACGTACATACATATACATAGATGCACATATGAGCAACTAACCCCAACAACAAAAGAACTTTAAATACAAAAGGCCATAATACGTTGCATTTGTGTTATAATACTAACTTGCTTGCTTAAGTTATAAATAATAAGAAACAAAAACGGCAACATTTACCTCAGCTAAAAGTATAAAATTGGTGGCTTATATATTTATTAAATAATTGAGTGTGTGTGTGTAAATGCAAATTGTCGCTGTTCGATCTTCGGTTAGCGCATATATTACAATACATATTGACCGCTAACTAAGAACAGCTGTGAATACATAAACTGCATATGTGCGTGCATGCTAGAGTTTGCATATACACACATATAGTTGTTGTTGCGTTCGTTCACCTCGAACCTTCCTTTGGGCTCACATAGTTTCGTTGTCTCGACTTCGCTTGCATTTGGCGCTTGCATTTCGTCACCCCGCACCCCGCATATTCTGTTGCTGTCTACAAACGTAGCACAGAAAACGTTTGATTTGATTTCGTTTTCTCTTGTTTCTCTTTTCGTTTGTTTGATATACACAACACTTAGAGTGCGTGTGCATATATTCTTTTGTGACATTGCATACCCCGCACCCCGCATTTTACATTGCTGCCTACAAACGTAGTTACAGCAAAAGTTTAGCCTGCTTATTTTCGGATCGCTTGGATCACTTTCGTTTGTTTGCTCACGCAACGCATAGTTTGCGCGTGTGTGTGTATAAGCAAGTTAGATTTACATAGTCAGCGCCGTTGCGAGGGTAGCTCACAAAGTTTGTGACACTTATTCCTTTTTTGATTTCTATAAGTGATTCCTTTAGTCAACATGTCTGAGACCGAAAAGACAAGTGAAAAGCCACAAATCAGCAAGACAAGTGCAAAATTACAAATGTGCTTGCAAAGATTTGACAAAGTTAGTGCTGATATTGCTCGTATGCAAACAGCAATTAAAGCAAAGACCATTTCATCTGATAAAACAGAGTTAGCGTGCCGATTAGAGCTTTTAGAAGGATATATACAAAAGGCAATGGATTTACAGACTGATCTGGATTACTTAAGCCCTCTTAATGATTCTAGAGGGCCATTAGAGGACTTGTGTGTCGTCACAAGAGCGTTGTACATTAACGCATCCAAGCCGACCTCAGGGCCAAGAACTGATCATGATTGCTCCGTAGTTTCGAGCCACCGATCCCAATTGCCGAAAATGCGTTTGCCAACATTTAGTGGCAAACATTCGGAGTACAAAAATTTTATGTGCCTGTTTGAAAGCTTAGTCGATAATGACAATTCCTTATCAAACGTCGAAAAGTTCAATCACTTAGTTTCGTGTTTGTCAGATGAAGCATTGGGGGTAGTTAAGCCGTATCAATTAACGGATTGTAACTACCCAAAGGCCCTTGCTAGTCTCAAAGCAGTATATGACAATAAATGTCTTACATTCTTTGATACAGTTTCGCAATTGTTTGACATACCTAGCATGACAAAAGCATCTGCATCGAGTTTGAGATCGATCATAGATACGGTGTCTGCTATTTACGCCTCGTTGTCGTCGTTAGGTAACGACAAAGACATTGCTAATGCAATGATAATTCACATGGTCATGGCAAAGGTAGACCATGTTACCAAATCTCGTTTCGAAGAGCAGCTTGACTATGATATGCTGCCATCTTGGGAAGATTGTGCTAGACAACTGAATAAAAGGTATCAAAGGTATCTGTCAGCAGAAGAGTCAACTCGTGACAAAACAAAGTCGCGAGTTGATGCTAAGAAGCCACATCAGTTTAAATCGTCCTTTGCTTGTGCTGATGGAGGGCGTTCATCATCGTCTGTGTGCGTCTTCTGCAAGTCAGAGACGCACAATATTGATTCGTGTCCATCGTTTACTGCAATATCAGTGATGCAGCGTTTTGAATTCGTCAAAACACAAAAGTTGTGCCTAAATTGTTTGGTTGTGGGGCATAGGGTGTCACAATGTAAGGCATCAAAATGTCGAATTTGCTCGAAGCCTCACCATTCGTTGCTTCACAGGTATACTACCTCTGCTCAAGGTGAGGTATCCACACTTCAAGCGACTATGTCAGACGCGTATTTGGGGCATGTAGCAACCAATGAACAAATTGTTCTCGCCACAGCTGTCGTTAATGTAAAAGACAGATTTGGCAAGCTGCATCCTGCACGAGCCTTACTTGATAGTGGGTCCCAAATCAATTTGATGACTGAGAGTATGGCACAGATGTTACAGCTCAAGCGGGAGCCAACATCTTTAGCTATATCGATGGTGGGTGGTGCAACAATAGATAGCAATAATAAGATATGTGCTTCTATTCAGTCACGCATAAATTCTCACAACTTTTCGGCGGAATGCTGGGTATTGAAATCCATCTCAACAACACAGCCTGGACATTCAATGGGTATTTCAAATTGGAAAATACCCAAAAATATAAAACTGGCAGACCCAGAATTCAATAGGCCAGCTAAGGTGGACATTCTTTTGGGAGCAGAATTGTTTTATGAATTATTGTGCGTTGGGCAAATAAAACTAGGTTCTGAACTTCCTTTAATGCAAAAAACGCTGCTAGGATGGATAGTAGCAGGCAAATGTACTGGACAAGTGCCTAGGCATCAGTTCAGTGGGTGTTTAATGGCCCAAACTTATTGTTCTCTCGACTCGTTAGTTAACCGTTTCTGGGAATTGGATCAATCTCCGTTCGAGTCGAAGGCTGTTCGCCAAACAGCTGAACAACAGGCTTGTGAACTGTTCTTCGAGAAAACTGTAAAGCAGTTATCTTCTGGTCGCTTCCAAGTGGATCTCCCTTTCAAGACCGATCCAAAAGTTCTTAGCCTGTCCTTTCAAACTGCTGAAAGGCGTTTTTTGCAACTTGAGCGTAAATTATCAAAGGATGCAGTTCTTAAAAACATGTACCATGACTTCATGAAAGAATATTTAGATTTGGGACACATGTCCATTCTGAAGTCAACTCCTCTAGAACAGCATTATTATACTTCTTATCAATGCGTTTTTAGGCCTGAAAGTTCCTCCACCAAGCTTAGTGTAGTTTTCGACGCTTCTAATAAGACGTCAACAGCTGTTTCACGTAACGAAACACTGATGGTGGGGCCGACAATTCAGAGGGAGCTATATTCAACCCTGATTAATTTTCGGTTGAATAAGTATGCCGTTACTGCTAACATTTCAAAAATGTATAGGCAGATAAATGTATCTGAAAAAGACAGAACTTTCCAACCTATTCTGTGGAGAGAAAATACTTCACAAAATGTTCAGGCATACCGACTTAATACAGTCACATACGGTACAGCTTCTGCACCTTTTCTGGCGATACGCTGCTTGTTTGAGCAAGCCAACATACACGCACAATCACATCCTAATGGATCAGATGTGATTAAGAAGTGCTTTTATGTTGATGATATGTTGCCAGGTGCAGATAGTGTAAAAGAACTTGACACTATGTGCAATGAAGTTCAACAAATATTGAAATCAGGAAGTTTTCCACTTGCCAAGTGGGCAATCAGCTGTAGTGATCTGTCGTTCAAAATGAAAACTTCGGAAGATGAAAAAGGTGTGACGGTTGGCACACTAGCGGAAGTTCCGCAAAATTGTTTTGTGGAGTTGATACATCGTCACTCCAACTTTGCTAAGCTAGTTCGAATAGTCGCATATATGCTTCGTTTTTGCTTCAAACGGCTCAGACCAGACTCTCTTGTGGTATCGTCATTAGAAATAAAAATTTCGTTCCTTAAAGTACAAAGCAGTACATTTAGAGTATCTGGTGTAGATCATTGTGGGCCGTTCTTTGTCAGCTATCGGATCAGAGGTAGACCACCTGTAAAAACGTATGTTGCCGTTTTTGTTTGTTTCGCCTCAAAAGCAGTTCACTTGGAACTTGTCAGGGACCATTTCACTGATTCTTTTTTGAATGTTTTCAAAAGGTTCATTTGGAGGCGCGGACGATCCGAGACGATGCTCAGCGACAATGCGACGAACGTCGTGGGAGCGAGCAACGTGCTGAGAGCGGCAGGCGGCATTCCTGAAGAGCAAGGAGCGACTGATAGGGTACGCAGCGGAGCGAGGGGTGCACTGGAAGTTTATTCCCCCTCGAGCACCGCACTTCGGAGGACTGTGGGAAGCAGCGGTGAAGGCTGCCAAGCACAGGCTGGTGCAAACGCCGGACGAGTTGAGCAGCGCACACAGTGGACCAAAGGCGAGGCCAATCTGGTGGAAGGCGCGGTCGTCATGGTGCACGACGACAACACACCCCCGCAACGATGGACAATCGGGCGCGTAACGCGCATAGTCCCAGGGGTCGACGGCAAGGTTCGGGTAGTGGACCGACAAACACCAGCAGGCGCAATTAGGCGCCCTATTCACAAGCTGGCACTGCTCCCGACTTGTAGAAGACCGGAGCTCTTCAACGGGGCCGGAATGTTGGAGCTCGTCAATAGAAAAATACGTAGATAAGATAGAATTTAAGAGAGCACATGAAGTGTCGTTAAGTTGAGACGATCGGCAAATGCCGACGTCTAATTCGGAGAGTGCGGTCGGACTGTGACCCACTCTCACCTATGTATATTACAGACTAGTTTTCGTTTGAGCACTGAAGCCAACTACACATACTCGCATATTAAAAACATTTGAAGTCGAACTCCGCGTCCTTTTCGGCGGAATGCTGGGTATTGAAATCCATCTCAACAACACAGCCTGGACATTCAATGGGTATTTCAAATTGGAAAATACCCAAAAATATAAAACTGGCAGACCCAGAATTCAATAGGCCAGCTAAGGTGGACATTCTTTTTGGAGCAGAATTGTTTTATGAATTATTGTGCGTTGGGCAAATAAAACTAGGTTCTGAACTTCCTTTAATGCAAAAAACGCTGCTAGGATGGATAGTAGCAGGCAAATGTACTGGACAAGTGCCTAGGCATCAGTTCAGTGGGTGTTTAATGGCCCAAACTTATTGTTCTCTCGACTCGTTAGTTAACCGTTTCTGGGAATTGGATCAATCTCCGTTCGAGTCGAAGGCTGTTCGCCAAACAGCTGAACAACAGGCTTGTGAACTGTTCTTCGAGAAAACTGTAAAGCAGTTATCTTCTGGTCGCTTCCAAGTGGATCTCCCTTTCAAGACCGATCCAAAAGTTCTTAGCCTGTCCTTTCAAACTGCTGAAAGGCGTTTTTTGCAACTTGAGCGTAAATTATCAAAGGATGCAGTTCTTAAAAACATGTACCATGACTTCATGAAAGAATATTTAGATTTGGGACACATGTCCATTCTGAAGTCAACTCCTCTAGAACAGCATTATTATACTTCTTATCAATGCGTTTTTAGGCCTGAAAGTTCCTCCACCAAGCTTAGTGTAGTTTTCGACGCTTCTAATAAGACGTCAACAGCTGTTTCACGTAACGAAACACTGATGGTGGGGCCGACAATTCAGAGGGAGCTATATTCAACCCTGATTAATTTTCGGTTGAATAAGTATGCCGTTACTGCTAACATTTCAAAAATGTATAGGCAGATAAATGTATCTGAAAAAGACAGAACTTTCCAACCTATTCTGTGGAGAGAAAATACTTCACAAAATGTTCAGGCATACCGACTTAATACAGTCACATACGGTACAGCTTCTGCACCTTTTCTGGCGATACGCTGCTTGTTTGAGCAAGCCAACATACACGCACAATCACATCCTAATGGATCAGATGTGATTAAGAAGTGCTTTTATGTTGATGATATGTTGCCAGGTGCAGATAGTGTAAAAGAACTTGACACTATGTGCAATGAAGTTCAACAAATATTGAAATCAGGAAGTTTTCCACTTGCCAAGTGGGCAATCAGCTGTAGTGATCTGTCGTTCAAAAAGAAAACTTCGGAAGATGAAAAAGGTGTGACGGTTGGCACACTAGCGGAAGTTCCGCAAAATTGTTTTGTGGAGTTGATACATCGTCACTCCAACTTTGCTAAGCTAGTTCGAATAGTCGCATATATGCTTCGTTTTTGCTTCAAACGGCTCAGACCAGACTCTCTTGTGGTATCGTCATTAGAAATAAAAATTTCGTTCCTTAAAGTACAAAGCAGTACATTTAGAGTATCTGGTGTAGATCATTGTGGGCCGTTCTTTGTCAGCTATCGGATCAGAGGTAGACCACCTGTAAAAACGTATGTTGCCGTTTTTGTTTGTTTCGCCTCAAAAGCAGTTCACTTGGAACTTGTCAGGGACCATTTCACTGATTCTTTTTTGAATGTTTTCAAAAGGTTCATTTGGAGGCGCGGACGATCCGAGACGATGCTCAGCGACAATGCGACGAACGTCGTGGGAGCGAGCAACGTGCTGAGAGCGGCAGGCGGCATTCCTGAAGAGCAAGGAGCGACTGATAGGGTACGCAGCGGAGCGAGGGGTGCACTGGAAGTTTATTCCCCCTCGAGCACCGCACTTCGGAGGACTGTGGGAAGCAGCGGTGAAGGCTGCCAAGCACAGGCTGGTGCAAACGCCGGACGAGTTGAGCAGCGCACACAGTGGACCAAAGGCGAGGCCAATCTGGTGGAAGGCGCGGTCGTCATGGTGCACGACGACAACACACCCCCGCAACGATGGACAATCGGGCGCGTAACGCGCATAGTCCCAGGGGTCGACGGCAAGGTTCGGGTAGTGGACCGACAAACACCAGCAGGCGCAATTAGGCGCCCTATTCACAAGCTGGCACTGCTCCCGACTTGTAGAAGACCGGAGCTCTTCAACGGGGCCGGAATGTTGGAGCTCGTCAATAGAAAAATACGTAGATAAGATAGAATTTAAGAGAGCACATGAAGTGTCGTTAAGTTGAGACGATCGGCAAATGCCGACGTCTAATTCGGAGAGTGCGGTCGGACTGTGACCCACTCTCACCTATGTATATTACAGACTAGTTTTCGTTTGAGCACTGAAGCCAACTACACATACTCGCATATTAAAAACATTTGAAGTCGAACTCCGCGTCCTTTTCGGCGGAATGCTGGGTATTGAAATCCATCTCAACAACACAGCCTGGACATTCAATGGGTATTTCAAATTGGAAAATACCCAAAAATATAAAACTGGCAGACCCAGAATTCAATAGGCCAGCTAAGGTGGACATTCTTTTGGGAGCAGAATTGTTTTATGAATTATTGTGCGTTGGGCAAATAAAACTAGGTTCTGAACTTCCTTTAATGCAAAAAACGCTGCTAGGATGGATAGTAGCAGGCAAATGTACTGGACAAGTGCCTAGGCATCAGTTCAGTGGGTGTTTAATGGCCCAAACTTATTGTTCTCTCGACTCGTTAGTTAACCGTTTCTGGGAATTGGATCAATCTCCGTTCGAGTCGAAGGCTGTTCGCCAAACAGCTGAACAACAGGCTTGTGAACTGTTCTTCGAGAAAACTGTAAAGCAGTTATCTTCTGGTCGCTTCCAAGTGGATCTCCCTTTCAAGACCGATCCAAAAGTTCTTAGCCTGTCCTTTCAAACTGCTGAAAGGCGTTTTTTGCAACTTGAGCGTAAATTATCAAAGGATGCAGTTCTTAAAAACATGTACCATGACTTCATGAAAGAATATTTAGATTTGGGACACATGTCCATTCTGAAGTCAACTCCTCTAGAACAGCATTATTATACTTCTTATCAATGCGTTTTTAGGCCTGAAAGTTCCTCCACCAAGCTTAGTGTAGTTTTCGACGCTTCTAATAAGACGTCAACAGCTGTTTCACGTAACGAAACACTGATGGTGGGGCCGACAATTCAGAGGGAGCTATATTCAACCCTGATTAATTTTCGGTTGAATAAGTATGCCGTTACTGCTAACATTTCAAAAATGTATAGGCAGATAAATGTATCTGAAAAAGACAGAACTTTCCAACCTATTCTGTGGAGAGAAAATACTTCACAAAATGTTCAGGCATACCGACTTAATACAGTCACATACGGTACAGCTTCTGCACCTTTTCTGGCGATACGCTGCTTGTTTGAGCAAGCCAACATACACGCACAATCACATCCTAATGGATCAGATGTGATTAAGAAGTGCTTTTATGTTGATGATATGTTGCCAGGTGCAGATAGTGTAAAAGAACTTGACACTATGTGCAATGAAGTTCAACAAATATTGAAATCAGGAAGTTTTCCACTTGCCAAGTGGGCAATCAGCTGTAGTGATCTGTCGTTCAAAATGAAAACTTCGGAAGATGAAAAAGGTGTGACGGTTGGCACACTAGCGGAAGTTCCGCAAAATTGTTTTGTGGAGTTGATACATCGTCACTCCAACTTTGCTAAGCTAGTTCGAATAGTCGCATATATGCTTCGTTTTTGCTTCAAACGGCTCAGACCAGACTCTCTTGTGGTATCGTCATTAGAAATAAAAATTTCGTTCCTTAAAGTACAAAGCAGTACATTTAGAGTATCTGGTGTAGATCATTGTGGGCCGTTCTTTGTCAGCTATCGGATCAGAGGTAGACCACCTGTAAAAACGTATGTTGCCGTTTTTGTTTGTTTCGCCTCAAAAGCAGTTCACTTGGAACTTGTCAGGGACCATTTCACTGATTCTTTTTTGAATGTTTTCAAAAGGTTCATTTGGAGGCGCGGACGATCCGAGACGATGCTCAGCGACAATGCGACGAACGTCGTGGGAGCGAGCAACGTGCTGAGAGCGGCAGGCGGCATTCCTGAAGAGCAAGGAGCGACTGATAGGGTACGCAGCGGAGCGAGGGGTGCACTGGAAGTTTATTCCCCCTCGAGCACCGCACTTCGGAGGACTGTGGGAAGCAGCGGTGAAGGCTGCCAAGCACAGGCTGGTGCAAACGCCGGACGAGTTGAGCAGCGCACACAGTGGACCAAAGGCGAGGCCAATCTGGTGGAAGGCGCGGTCGTCATGGTGCACGACGACAACACACCCCCGCAACGATGGACAATCGGGCGCGTAACGCGCATAGTCCCAGGGGTCGACGGCAAGGTTCGGGTAGTGGACCGACAAACACCAGCAGGCGCAATTAGGCGCCCTATTCACAAGCTGGCACTGCTCCCGACTTGTAGAAGACCGGAGCTCTTCAACGGGGCCGGAATGTTGGAGCTCGTCAATAGAAAAATACGTAGATAAGATAGAATTTAAGAGAGCACATGAAGTGTCGTTAAGTTGAGACGATCGGCAAATGCCGACGTCTAATTCGGAGAGTGCGGTCGGACTGTGACCCACTCTCACCTATGTATATTACAGACTAGTTTTCGTTTGAGCACTGAAGCCAACTACACATACTCGCATATTAAAAACATTTGAAGTCGAACTCCGCGTCCTTTTATTTATTTAATTAATATCGTTTCGATTTCTCTAAAAAAGCTTAGAGATTTTTCATTGGCGCCCGAGCAGGGACTCGAGATTCGGCGGTTTTTTATATATATTATATTGTCGGTTGTAGTTGGCTTCGCGCGTCGTGTGTGAAAAGTAAATACCAAAAAGTGAATTTTACTGGATTGACGTTTTCGCCAAAGGAGGTCATCAACGTTGGAAGCTTAAATGGAAGCTAGTCGTCGCTCTATGTCTATCGATTCTCTAGACAGCCTACAGGTATTCAGTATCAAAAATTGAGCAAGTCTTGTTGCTTGAAACGACGAAATTGTCGAAAATAATATAGGAGTACATAATCGCATGTACTAAGAGCTCAAATTTTGATACTTAGTCTTTGAATATTGCATGCATGCTGTGTACCTGCATATGTATATACGTGTGTATGTGATTGCTTCTACACACATCGATACATTTGTATTTACATTGAAACATAAATATGTATGTCTACATACGTACATACATATACATAGATGCACATATGAGCAACTAACCCCAACAACAAAAGAACTTTAAATACAAAAGGCCATAATACGTTGCATTTGTGTTATAATACTAACTTGCTTGCTTAAGTTATAAATAATAAGAAACAAAAACGGCAACATTTACCTCAGCTAAAAGTATAAAATTGGTGGCTTATATATTTATTAAATAATTGAGTGTGTGTGTGTAAATGCAAATTGTCGCTGTTCGATCTTCGGTTAGCGCATATATTACAATACATATTGACCGCTAACTAAGAACAGCTGTGAATACATAAACTGCATATGTGCGTGCATGCTAGAGTTTGCATATACACACATATAGTTGTTGTTGCGTTCGTTCACCTCGAACCTTCCTTTGGGCTCACATAGTTTCGTTGTCTCGACTTCGCTTGCATTTGGCGCTTGCATTTCGTCACCCCGCACCCCGCATATTCTGTTGCTGTCTACAAACGTAGCACAGAAAACGTTTGATTTGATTTCGTTTTCTCTTGTTTCTCTTTTCGTTTGTTTGATATACACACCACTTAGAGTGCGTGTGCATATATTCTTTTGTGACATTGCATACCCCGCACCCCGCATTTTACATTGCTGCCTACAAACGTAGTTACAGCAAAAGTTTAGCCTGCTTATTTTCGGATCGCTTGGATCACTTTCGTTTGTTTGCTCACGCAACGCATAGTTTGCGCGTGTGTGTGTATAAGCAAGTTAGATTTACATAGTCAGCGCCGTTGCGAGGGTAGCTCACAAAGTTTGTGACACTTATTCCTTTTTTGTATGTATGTATGTATAATAATTAACTACGATGAATTGCCTGTTTGTATGTATGTATATACGCATATGTACATATATATATGCATGCAAATAAGCTCAACTATGTTATCGTGTATGTATGGTATGTGCCAAGAATTGAAAGCGAAATACCAAAAACCAATTTAAAACCCTTTCAGAAATTGGCAGGTCTGACTCGATATTACTTTGCAACCCTGCAGTAAGAAACAAAAAAAAAGCGCGAGCGTCGCCATAATTCTCTCTCTTCGATTCTGACACGAGCTCCGAACAGACGTGTTCTTAAAACGTTCCTTAAAAAAATTTTTATCTGAGCCATCTGCAGCCAGAAATATATAAAGGAATATTCGTTTTCTTTTGAAATATACTGGTTGATCGGCGGAATATCAAGTTTGGGCGACGCCACGCCACGCCAACGTTCCTTCATTTTCCTGTCAACGAGGACGGAAAATATGAACGCTTAGACGCCACGCCAACGTTGCTTCATCTTCCTGTATGAACTGTATGAATATGAACACCTAATCTGTGGATGAATCGCTTGGATATTCATATATATATATTCTGGGAATTTTCAACACGTGGAGCCACTCATGCGCTTGTGGCAGAAACATAACCTGCAGCAGCAACATTTTATAATTCTTACGTCAGAGCGGTGACGCTGGTGCAATGCGAGCATAACCTCATGTAATATTATAAGTAATATTAATGTTAATAATAATAACACTAATGTAAACATAAATAATAAGTATCGTTAAATCCTAATGACATCGCTATGTTATATAAGAGCAACTCTGATATCGATATGTTTAGATATAAGAGCAACCCTGAATTGTTTATCTTAAGCTATCGATAAGCTTTTCAATCATCTTTGATATTCAGCTGAAATAAAGAAAACGTGTTTAAAAGCTAAAATAAAAGAACGTGATTTTTAATAAGCATCAAGCTTATTACATGGTGTCAGAAGTTAAAATAAGCAATAATAAGCCGTAAGGAACATGTCTGAGCGAGTTTTGCCAGAAATTGACTGCTCTGCACTTATATACGAGTGGCCGAAATGGAAAGGTACATTTCTTAAGTACATGATGGCGTCGGGAAAAGACAGCTTGCCGGAGGCAAAGAAGATCGCAACATTCTTATGGCTGGCTGGCCCAGGAGTAACAGAGATATATAATACTATATTTCCAAATGACGGCAGCGCAAACAGCATGGTCGGAAACGTGTCAGACGCAGGTACAGAGGCAGCACACACACGCACACTTGATGACGTAATCAAAGCTCTAGACGAGTATGCAACGCCGCTTAAAAACATCACCATGGAGACTTTCAAGTTCAACAAACATCTCGCAGCAGGAAAATCAACAAATTACTGATTTTGTGACCAATCTTCGCAAACAAGCTAATTTTTGTGAATTTAAATGTGAATGCGGAAAATCGTTTCAAAATAGAATGTTGCTTGATCGTCTCATAATTGGAATTCATGACAAGCGTTTGCAACTAAAATTGCTGGATAACAAAAACAAAGGTCTGGATGAAGTTGTGCAAGAGTGCAAGGCTTTTGAGGCGTCAACAAAAAATACGGAAATATTGCATAAAACTGGATTATGTCAAACAAACAGTGGATGAAACAACATGGGATAAACAGGATAAAAAAGGGATTTGGAGCGTAACAACACGTCGTTGCTATAATTGTGGAGCTATCTTTAACAAGGAGCACATCAACGAATGCAAAGCCAAGGAAGTTCAATGCTTTGGATGTGGAAAAACTGAACATTTCAGCAAATACTGCAAAACCAAGAAGCAGGAAGGCAAAGGTGTTGTTTCAAACTGGAATAAATTTGGTATGAGTAATAAAGAAAGAGTTACAAACGACTCAGCTAATAACAATCATTATAGTGTAAGTCAGTGTGGATTCGGGACTAGTATATGGAAAAAAACTCTAGATTTCGATGGAAAGTTACAAACATTTAAAATAGACACGGGTGCAGATATAAACTGCATACCAATAAATTTTATTGAAAAGATTCCAATTAAAAACCACATGAAGTTGTCTTAATTTTTGATTATAATAAGACCAGAATAATGAATTATGGAAAAGTTTTGTTAAAATGTTTAGACATAAGGACTAAAATCTATCATTGTATTTCCTTTTTGATTGTTGAAGAAAAATGTGAACCTATTCTGGGTCTAGAAACGGCTTAATTAAATGCCTTAATATAGATTCAATATTGATGTTACCATCATCAAGCAAATCTTTTGTGGAAATGTTTAAAGTATTATTTGAGGGATTAGGGAAATTACCGTGGAAACAGTCAATAGTGTTAAAGGAACATGCAGAACCAACAATACATTACAGGAAAAGATTTCCGTATAGCTTACTAGGAGTACTAAAGAAAGAATTAAAACAAATGGAAAGAGAGGGAGTTATACCACCAGTGTCATATCCTACTAGTTGGGTGAATAATTTACAATTAGTCGAAAAATCGAACGGGAAACTGAGGCTATGTTTAGACCGTAAACCGCTAAACAAAGCAATTAAACGGGAACATTTTTTGATACCAACTATAGAAGATTTTACAACACAAATGGTTGGGAAAAAGCACTTTACAGTATTAGATTTATCAAAAGGGTTTTGGCAAATGGAATTAGACAATAATAGTTCAGATCTCACTACATTCATGACTCCATTTG
>JAEIFN010000199.1:0-32165 GCA_018903675.1 Zaprionus capensis | reverse complement strand
CGAAATGACCCGTCGAAAACCACTCTTAGCTTCCGACCTAGTACCGGGTGGTGTGGTAGATAGAACTGCTGCCTTCCATTGTTGTCGTCTTCTGGCACTTCGCGCATGTGCCCCAAGTTTTTGTATTCGCACATAAAGTTTACATACTGTTTGCATAGATTATGATCCCTTTGTAAGCGTCGTTCCACTGATTTGAAACGGCTAAGCGCTCCTTGAAGTGTATCCCCAAATACAGGATCCGTTGTATTGAATGGAAGTTCCACGATATACTTCCCATTCCCATCTCGTGTGTGTGTAGTGAGAAAGTGATTCTCCACCTGTTCATCGTCAGGTTCCCTTTTTGCGATGTTACTGACGTTTTCCAGCTCCCAGAACCTCTGAAGCGTTGCATTGATATCCGTTGTTGTAGTGAGCGAAATAGCCTGATTGCTTTGGTTAAACACTAGCGATGTAATAACCCATCCAAAAACTGATGAAATGGCAATGAGATTACCACTGTTGTCGTATATCCTTTTCCCTGTGAGTGTACTCCATACGTGTTCGCTACCAAGTAGTATATCGATTGGTGCAGATGTATTGAAAACCGTGTCTGCCAGTTGAAGATCCTTGAACTTATCAAGTACCGAAGTGTCTAGGTTTTGCCTTCCATTGATGAAGTACTTTTGCCAAGCACGTGAGCCGTGACAACCAATTTGTAATCCGAGATCCGAGACCTGATTTGAAGTGTGCTGCAACCCCTTGTGGTGTCAGCAGCAACCGAAGAAATTCCCGAGACCAAGATGTGTGATGGTGAACGTGCCAATCCGAGAGCGTGTATGCAGCGTTCCGATATGTATGATAATTCGGACCCGGTGTCCAATAAGAGTCGGCATGTAACGTAATCTCCTCTTGCGCTTTTACATAGGCCACGGCGGTAGGTAATACGCTTCTGTGTCCTCCGTTTGGTTGAGTAGATGATCCACTCCCTTGCGCACATACTGTTGCACCTGCGTTCTGTATATGTGCCATATGATTAAAGGTCGTTGCTGTGTCCTGTGAAATTTGCTGTTGATTCCAATCGACTTGAAGCTGAGTACCCTGTGGTTGATTACTCTGAACATGGATAAGTGTATGGTGGTGACCTTTACATTGTCTGCACTTGTATGTTGACTTGCATTTGCTGACCCCTCCAGCAGCTGTCTCTCGTTTGCTTAGTTCCAATTCTTCGCATCGAGCATCCAAAAATTTGAAGAACTCCTCCTGGGTAGGTGAGTCTGTGTCCATGCTGCGTTCGATCCATCTACGCCGTGTGTCAGCGTCAAGTTTTTCCAATAAAAGATATATAATCCAGCAATCACGTCCCGTTTGATTTATGGCATCCAGTCCTCGTACAATTTCGTTTGCACCGTCTGATACCTTCCGCAGTATTGACGCATCGATCTTTGTTGTTGTTGGCAAACTTATAAATTGCTCCAAAAACGCATTCACAATATGCCGTGGACGATTGTACCTTTCCTTAAGGCGTTCCCAAGCTGTGTTATAAGCTGAATCCGTAATACCTAAATGTCGTATCAAGTTTGCAGCCTCATCGCTCAATAGTGTTTTTAAATGATGAAATTTCTGAGTATTCGACAAATGCTGCTTGCTATGAATCGTGCTTTCATATATGTCTTGAAAAAGCTGGCCACTCTGTATAGCTATCAGCAAACCGTTTAATTTGAATTTTCGGTAATTCGCTTTGCAACCCTGATGTAGCGTCTGATGCATGTCCCGCCGAAGAATTTGATGTTGCTTGCGCCACGTTGTCGCCCGTCGCGACGGCGCCGAAATCCATTGCATTTCTTGCTGTTTGATTTACAGCTAGCCGTTCGAAAAGTTGATGTTGTTCTTGCAACAAATTGATTATTGCGTCGTTTTGATGAAGCCTTGTGCTGTCATCCCCATTGCTTATTGTAGATGTAGTTGGATGTGGAGATCCAATCCTTTCCAAAAGCATTGCATATGTCTGCAAATACCTTTCCTCGTAGACTGCATTGTCCTCCTCGGGATCCACATAGCCTTCGACCTCGTCGAGACGAGCTATGGAATTGCCGAGTTCTGTGAATTGCTTCCAAAGAGCTTGTAGTTGCTCCTTCCTTGCTGTAACCTCTGCTGATGTTGTTGTTGTATCTGCTCCACGAGCCCATGTCCATATCCGCGTGATGCTTGCCTTAAGCGGACCACGAGATCTCATCAGCGCCTTGAGTTGTTGTTCCATAGTTGATTTTCCGTGAGTATAAAACGCAATCAATCCCAATACAAGATATCCCTGGCTCGAATGACCAAACTTATGGTTTGGAATAAAACGTCGCCTTCGTAATTTTAGTGGACTGTATTCAAATTGATCTTGCACAATTGAAAGCTCTCTTTATACTAAATTTGTAACATAGGTTTTGTGTGAATGACCGTCGCAGCGGTATCGATACATTTAAAGATGTTAAGTTTTAAGTTTACATGTGAATGATTTAAATTGGCAAATAACAGAGTTGCCACCGTTCCTCAACAGTCGTGGTATCTGTGGCCTTTTCCCGAGCAATTCCAGCACTCAAGCTCAATTGCTGCAACTTCATCTGCCTCTGCGCTTACTACGCTCTCAGATTCGCTAGCTAATTGTTCAGATAACTCGCTGACTATCTTTTTCTGACCAGGTCTAGTACTAAAATTCGGCATCCTAGAGATTTGTTGTTTAAATATTTCATGCCTACGTACGGCTTGACGCAACTCGGCAACGCTGTTAATGGGAACATGTAGCAATTCGTGTTTAATTTCCGGTAACAGATTTGCTCGAAGCACCCCCCATCATATACGAGTCTGTCAACGGTGCGGACAGATGATCAGCCATAGCGGCTACAGACTGTGAATATTCGTCGAAGCACTCGTGCGGCTTTTGCTTACGGCGATCGATAGCGGCTGGAATGTCACGATCTGTGCGTGCATCTTTAAATTGTGTTTTTAAAGCTTCGCACAGATCTGGCCATCTTAACTCATGGACGCCTTTGTGGTATCTCCAACACAACTCGGCCGCGCTGCCCTCAAATAAGTTGCAGGAATATCTTGCTAACAGTTCAAAGTTGCTTTCTAAAGTTTGTCTTGTCATGGCTTCGGCTCTGTAGATAAAATCATCTACTGAAAGATGCCCTTTTCCAGTAAATCTCATCTTCCAATTAGCCATAATTTGACCTATGCGATCTGGCCTAAAATCCGTCGTGTCACTCGGTGTGTTATTCCGGGTAACACGAGGTTGGCTACTATGTTGACTCGAAGGAGTCACAATGGCTGGTATTGATCCAGTGGGGACCGGTGTCTGAGTTAACAACCGTTGAAATCCTAACTCTATGCTATTCATAAGCTGAGTTTGCCGTATGGAAAACTCAGCAAGTGCATCCGTTTGCCTGCGCGTAGCGTCTGACAATGCCTGCGTAATCAGCAAGGCTAGTCTGTCACTATCAGAGCCCGTATCCTGGCGGCTGGTTTGAGACTCGCCTACCGACGGTTGCCTATCAGACTGTTTTTCGGTTTCCATTTTTGCTGCTCTACCTCTAGTCTGCATTTGGCTAAGACTAGTCTGTCTGGAACCTGTGGGCAATTCGTCACTTGGTTCTTCCGTAGGAGTTTCCCCTGGACTACGACCAACTGGCATATTGTTAAACTAAACTAAAACTACAAACAAAAGTTAAATAAGTATATATATAATAATATGCGAAAAATTTCAAAAATAATTTGTTTCGATATGTAACATATATAATAACAGGGTCATGCTTTCGTTTTTGTTTTCCGGTAGGTATATTTGCTTTAGTCTAATTTAGAGTGCTCAGAAAAGTTGTGAATTTATATAGTATGGCGGTATTTTAGTAGTTCAATACCCACGCAATAATCCAGCCATACTTTCACAACTAGAAGAAGAAGAATGAGAAAAAAAAAGCTTACAACTGGGTTTGTTCTTGGGCCAGCGGAGTCACAAAATAACTTTTAGATTTTTTGAACTCAACTGAACTTAACCACTTGTCCTCACACTGGTCCCTGCTCGGGCGCCAATTAATTTCAGTTTTATTTTCAGAAACTTTATCTTGATGTGGTTTTATTCAGCTCCAAATTGTGACTGAACAGAAGAGATTTAAGAATACCCTAAGCTAGCTGTGAGTGTTAGGCAGCGATGCGGCAGAGCTCTGCAGATCTGGATTGAACTGGCCATGATCTGCAATGTCAGCAGTTTGTCATCAACGGCCGAAAGTGCGCACGCAAGACAAACTGCGGACGCTGTTGGTGGCATTTGCGACGTTTTGGGCGGATATTTAGTTTATTGAACTGAACAATGTAATACAATGTTTCAGTTCTTGTTGTATAGGCGGCTGTTTAGTTTATTGAACTGAACAATTTTGCAATTCTTGTTGAATATTTCGTTATTTATTATTTAGGCAATTCTTGTTAAATGTTGTTTTGCGTTTATTAGCTTTAATTGTATTATTTATTGATTAGTTAGCTGTTTGCCTTGTTTTGTCTTTATAGTTGTTAACTTATATATGCATGCAAATAAGCTCAACTATATTATAGTGTACGTATGTGCCAAGAATTGAAAACGAAATGCCAAAAACCAATTAAAAAATACTAACGCTACAGTCAGGTGCTGACTGTACAAGGCCATGGATTATCATATTATACCGTAATAAAAATTTTAACGGTATGGAATCGCCGCTCGAATTCGCTACCGATTATCAAATATAATCAGAACCCAGAGAACACCACGGGGAGGCCATTACAAATGAAATTTAATTAAATAATTAAATAATTTAATTTGTTTGACAGTAACTTTTCTTTTAGTTTATTAGAATACAATAATAAAAAAAAACAAATTAAAATAAAATAAACAAAACAATTAACTAAAAATACAAACGCTACAGTCAGGAGCTGACTGTATAAGGCCATGGATTACACAACCCCACAAAAAAAAAGGTTGTCATGATCTGGGTATGCGGCATATGCAGTTATATGTATTTTGGGTCGCTGAATCCGAATCCGGGGTCAGAAATTCTCCATCACGTCTGGATTTCGACCTAACCTCAAAAAAACTGAAAAACCTTTGGATATCCCCCAAAAGATATAGAATCGTGATCTGGGCATGATTCGGATTCGGATTCGGATTCGGAAGGTCCAAAAACATATAGAAACATATATCGCATGACCCGATCATGACCCCCCATTATTTTTTGGGCCTTCCAAAATTTTTCGAGTTTTTTGAGGTTAAGTCGAAACTCAGACGTGCTATAAAAATTTGGACTTCGGATTCGGACTAAGAAGGACAAAATACATGTTAAAACATATATCGCATGCCCAGGTCACGATTCTATATCTTTTGGGGGATATCCAAAGGTTTTTCAGTTTTTTGAGGTTAGGTCAAAATCCAGACGTGATGGAGAATTTCTGACCCCGGATTCGGATTCAGCGACCCAAAATACATATAACTGCATATGCCGCATACCCAGATCATGACAAACTTTGTTTTTGTGGGGTTGTGTTATCATAGTATAAAATAGTGTTTATAGTTATTACTCATTTTCAGAGGCGGGAAGGGGCGTGTCCAAATTTCAAAAAAACTTTGAGACACTGCAATATATACGTATGTTGTCACAAAATTTCATGACTCTAGCTCTTATAGTTTCCGAGATCCAGGTGTTCATACAGACAGACAGACGGTCAGACGGACAGACGGACAGACAGACATGGCTCAATCGACTCGGCTTGTGATCCTGAGCAAGAATATATATAGTTTATGGGGTCGGAGATGCCTCCTTCTGCCTGTTACGCACATTTCCGTTCCGACAAACACAATAGTCCATGAATTTTTTTAAAATCCATGGCCTAAAAACGCTTTCAATTTTTCGCACAAATACCTGTGGCTCTTGAACGGGTTGACCGGCTGTTACTTTTCTCTATGCTTGCAGCAATTGCAGGGTATCCCTAGATGAAATTGCCGAACCCAAATTGTGGGATTTAACGCGACCGACACGAATAATTTGTTATTGATCCACTCACGTACCGAAGGCAATTTAATTTAGACTTAGTAATTGCACTTAAGCACCGTGCAATTGCTATACAATTGTTGTACACAATTGTTGTTTTTATTTGCACTTTTTATATGTGTGACTGGCATTTCTCTTTAAACTTCACTATGCCTTTTATTTACAGTCCACCCGTGGGCGCCTTGAAGAATTAGATTAGTTTATCTAATTAACTATTAGTTACCGAAAAACTGCGGTGGCTGTAATTTTGGCCAAAAAAAACAAATGCGTGCGTTCGATTCCAATTATATTTTACAATTACTTCATTGCTTAGCCTAGCTTTACTACGGCGGTGAAACGGGGCGTATTTAAAACAACGAACACTGAAAGATATCGATTTCCATACAACATATGATATGTACATGATATCACATATGGTTATTTAGAGATGTACATTACAGTCTCATGCCCAAAACGATAGAAAAATATCGAGCCAAGCGATATTCCGACATCCTCAGCAACTTCTCTTATAGTGATTCGACGATTTTCCAAAACAATTTTCTTGTGTGCTTGAACGTTTTCATCTGTTATTGACGTGCTTGGGCGTCCAGAGCGAGGCTCGTCATTGTCATCTTCTCGGGCATCTTGGAAGAGTTTGTAACACTTGTAAACATTTTTGTACTCAAAACAGTTTCACCGTATGCCACTGTCAAAATTTCAAGTGTTTTGGAACAATTTCTTTTATTTTTATAAGGCCATGGATTTAAAAAAAATTCATGGTCTATTGTGTTTGTCGGAACGGAAATGTGCGTAACAGGCAGAAGAAGGCATCTCCGACCCCATAAACTATATGTATTCTGAATCAGCAAATTAAATTATTTAATTACATTTAAATATAAATAAAAAATTTTCATTATTGTGTTTTCATATTTATTATGCAATATGAAAGACAATCAAATTATAATAGTTATAAATAGTATTAATTACTCATAAATAAAGTTTACTATATTTATTTTATTTAGCACGCATCAAAAAAACGCGAACTAATGCGTTCTTCAATGCCGTCACTCTTTCCGTATTTTATCTGTTATGACTTTGCAAGTTCAGTAAGATTCCAATTGGATATTTCCTATTTTGTTTTACTCTCAATATTTTAATAAGAATGCTAGAAAATAACAGAGATCATAAAGTTATGCATGTGCGAGTGGGACGCCCATACATACATGTCTGCATATCCACATGTATGTATTGGCGTCCCACTTCAACACACATTATTGCACGATTGTTCGTGTATTTACATAAATATGTACAAATACTGTTGTGTACCGACGAAAGAAAACTAAGTTCTAATTACATATATTGCGTAACTAAAACATAAAAATCGCCTACCGCCGCCGCCCCACTTTAATGTTTTTGAGCTTTTAATTTATTTAAAAAAATTATGAAATACAAAAGAATTTCACATGTTGATCGGCGGCAGCAATCGAACCTCGAACACGCTCAATATCATTGGCCGCCTTAGAGTCCGGGACATAGTCCACTCAGCCACTGAACATCTCTCGCAGCCGTCGAAAATGACATTAGACAAAACGACAAGACGCAATATGCATTCTTAGTTCGTGCCAAAAAACTCAAGAAGAAGCACATATAATTAAATTTGGTACGCGCTAGAAATGCATACCTATACTTATTGCCTACGGTATACTATGGTCATCCATGGCCTCATACAGTCAGCTCCTGACTGTAGCGTTTGTATTTTTTTATTATCGAAACAGCTAATTTTTCGAATTTGCCTTTTATTGACTCAATTATTACCAATGCATCAATGAAACTTCTCAAATTTTCAGCTTTACCATCAAAAACTGGTAAAAGCTTAGATGATTAATAAAGTCAATATTTGTTTTTGCTATTATGTACCCGTATTTTTGCTCTACCAAACTAGAGTTTTAATCAAGCTCTGAATAATCCGCTACTGTTAAAATAGCTGAGATTGTAAGATCGTTTAGATCCTTTTCTTCGGTTTCGGTATTTGAATTGTTTTCCGATTCGATATATTGCTGGTCTATAGATTCAGGTCTTTCAACTGTTTCGATTGTTAAAGAGGTGTTCAATATTGTTGGGATATAAATATTCAAATTGTATTTTCCCTTTATTAAAATTAAGTTTAATCGAAATCTGATTAATGCTTTTGATACGTCTGACCAGTTTTAAGTATTTAGGTTTCTCTTATTGGCATGTATCAGTATTCGTGCTTCATTAAAGCGTGATTGTTAACAGTTATTTCTTAAATGAATCTCTTTTGCGCTAATGACTTATTAGATTTATCGAACCTGAAAAATCTCTAAGCGTTTTTAGAGAACGAAAATTTATAACTTACAAAAAAAGACGCGGTTGCTCGGATTTAATAATTATTACAATTTATTGCTGCTGCTGGCTTCGACGATTGCTTATACGAGAGTGTTTCACAATCCGAATAAATTAAGCTTTACGACACTTCATGTTTTCTCTTAGATACTAGCTTAATTACATATTTTATCTATTTTGATGTGCTCCAACATTCCGGCCGTTAACAAGTCGGGAGTATGTCCAGCTTGTGAATTGGGCGCTTAATTGCGCCTGCTGGTGTTTTTATTTCGGCTACCCGAACCTTGCCGTCCTGCCCACGAATTGTGCGCGTTACGCGCCCGGTTATCCACTGCTGAGGGAGTGTGTTGTCGTCGTGAACACGACCGCCCCTTCCTCGAGATTGTCCTTGCCTTTGGCCCATTGCGTTCGCTGCTGGAGGCTGAGCAGGTAGTCCTTGTACCACTTGCGCCAAAAGTGCACTTTGAGCGCCGACAACTGGTGGCACACCTTCAAATATCTGCCTCTTGGCTTCTTGCTGGTCTCGTCTGGATGGGATCCTGAAGGCAGCGCCAACAAAGTCTGTCCGATTAGTAGGTGACCTGGCTCTCCATCGCTGGGATGGCAGCTGTCGACGAGCAACGGCCTGAAGTTGAGCAGCGCCTCGACGTCCACCAGATGCGTGCTCAACTCGTCTTGCATCAGGTTGGCGTTACTCGCTCCTCGGAGGAGCCTGTACTTGGCAGACTTCACTGAGGCTTCCCACAGTCCTCCGAAGTGCGTGGCGCGTGGCGAATGAACTTCCACTGCACTCCTCTCTCCGCTGCGAAGTCAATCAGCCTCATCTCGTTGTTGTGGAACGCCGTCTGCAACTCCCTCAGAACGTTGCTCGCTCCAATGAAATTTGTCGCGTTGTCGCTGAATATTATCTCCGGTAATCCGCGTCTCCCGATAAACCTTTTAAAAACGTTCAAAAAAGTATCAGTTGATAAATCGGTTACCAACTCTAAATGAACTGCCTTTGAGGCAAAACAAACAAAAACGGCAACATAAATTTTTACAGGTGGTCTACCCCTAATCCTATAGCTGACATATGTAGAACGGCCCACAAATGTCTACTCCACTTACTCTAAATGGCCGACCTTCTCGAAAGCGATCAGCAGGCAAACTTCCCATTATTTTCTTCAACAATTTTGATTTATATCAAAAACAGTATACGTAATTCCGAACAACTGAAGTGCACAAACTTCGAGCATTTACTACCTAATTTACTGCCTCAAAAATCCAACCACAACTTTGAACCAACATGGTAGTGCCTACGATGCAAATATCTGACAAATTATTGAATAAATCCTGACTCCTTTGTCATTAAAAGCGCAAATTTAGCGTAAAAGAGAGAGGCCCGTGTAACAAACGTCCTCCTACTCGAATGAGTTCAAATTGTATTCCATTTTTGTCAAATTTATCAATAAATAGATTCAGCGATTGTAACATTGGTGCTAGAACTGCTGATTTTCTTAATAATTTCAATTCGCTTTTGAACAAGGTGCTTTGTACTATGGCCATCAGTTTTATAAATAAAGTATTTCTTTCTGATGCCGACACCACGAGAAAATCTGTTTTGAACCCTTTGTGACAGAATCGAAGCACATATGCCATTATGCGAATCAATTTTGGAAAGTTGGAGTGACGATTTATTAGCTCCACAAAACAATTTGGCTCAACTTTTGCCAATGTACATACATAAGCACTTTTTTGTCTTCGGAAGTTTTGATGTCCGACGCTATTTCAACTAGGTGAAGCTGAGGCCAGTGGTCTTCCTCCAGTTTCAAGAAACTTGGTCCATCGAACCATAACGAGCTGACAATCTCGTCTATGTCGGTTCCTCTCGATACTAAATCTGCCGGATTAGCATCTGTTGGAACGTGACACCACCATTCAATACCATTCGACAACTCCTGAATTTCTGCAACTCTATTTGCCACAAATGTGCTCAATGTGCAAGAATCGCGTTGTAACCAATACAAACACCACCTGTGAATCCGACCAGAAATTCAAACTTTAAATTGAATTTTGTTAAGGTTGTCGCGATTTGGTGCCAGAGCTCGGCCAGCAAGACTGCTGCACATAGCATGAGTCGGGGTATTGTTTTTACATTTAGTGGGGCTACCCTAGACTATGCAGTGAGCAATGTAATGCCAACGTCTCTGTTGTTGCAAGTTCGAACGTATATGCAACAACCATATGCATGACTGGATGCATCAGCAAAGCCAAGTATCTTAACCCTTTTATACGTATTTAGATATACGTACCGGGGAATGCGGATATTATGTAAATCACGCAATGTCATGGTTAACTTATTCCATGTTGTGTGAAGATTCATTGGAATGGTTTCATATTCCATGTTGTGTGAAGATTCATTGGAATGGCTTCATCCCAGTACATTTTCAGTCTCCACAACTCCTGCAACAACATTTTGGCCTTGGTAACAATTGGACACAGCAAACCAAGAGGGTCAAACAAACGAGATGCTGCAGACAATATGTTGCGTTTCGTTGGCTTAGCCGAAGCAAAACTGTCCACATCGAGATGATATTTAAATATATCCTCTTGAGGTGCCCAGCGCATCCCAAGAGTTTTTACGGAACTCTGGTCATCGATTTTGAGGGTCACTTCTTCGTTACCTTTTGTTTTGAATGACAGATCATTACAGTTGGTTGCCCACTTGGCAAGTGGAAAACATCCTGATTCCAATATATTTTTAACTTCGTTGCAAATAGTGTTAAGTTCTTGTACACTATCTGCTCCTGCCAACATATCATCAACATAAAAGCACTTCTTAATCACATCTGATCCAATAGGATGTGATTGTGCGTGTATGTTGGCTAGCTCAAACAAGCAGCGTATCGCCAGAAAAGGTGCAGAAGCTGTACCGTATGTGACTGTATTAAGTCGGTATGCCTGAATATTTTGTGAGGTATTTTCCCTCCACAGAATAAGTTGCAAATTTCTGTCTTTTTCAGAGACATTTATCTGCCTATACATTTTTGAAATGTCAGCAGTTACGGCATACTTATTCAACCGAAAATTAATCAGGATTGAATATAGCTCCCTCTGAATTGTCGGCCCCACCATCAGTGTTTCGTTAAGAACAGCATCTTTTGATATTTTACGCTCAAGTTGCAAAAAACGCCTTTCAACAGTTTGAAAGGACAGGCCAAGAACTTTTGGATCGGTCTTGAAAGGGAGATCCACTTGGAAACGACCAGAAGATAACTGCTTTACAATTTTCTCGAAGAACAGTTCACAAGCCTGTTGTTCAGCTGTTTGGCGAACAGCCTTCGATTTGAACCGAGATTGATCCAATTCCCAGAAACGGTTAACTAACGAGTCGAGAGAACAATTAGTTTGGGCCATTAAACACCCACAGAACTGATGCCTAGGCACTTGTCCAGTACATTTGCCTGCTACTATCCATCCTAGCAGCGTTTTTGGCATTATAGGAAGTTCAGAACCTAGTTTTATTTCCCTAACGCACAATAGTTCGTAAAACAATTGTGCTTCCAAAAGAATGTCCACCTTAGCTGGCCTATTCAATTCTGGGTCTGCCATTTAAATATTTTTGGGTATTTTACAATTTGAAATAATGTCCAGGCTGTGTCGTTGAAATGGATTTCAATATCCAACATTCAACCGAGAAGTTGTAAGAATTAATGCGTGACTGAATAGAAGCACATACCTTACTTTTGCTATCTATTATTGCACCACCAACCATCGAGATAGCTAAAGATGATGGCTTCTGCTTGAGCCGTATTATCTGTGCCATACTCTCAGACATCAAATTGATTTGTGAGTCACTATCAAGTAAGGCTCGTGCAGGATGTAACTGACCAAAAAATCTGTCTTTTACATTAACGATAGCTGTGGCGAGAACAATTTGTTCATTGTTTCCTACATGCCCCAAATACGCTTCTGACATAGTCGCTTGAAGTGTGGATACCTCACCTTGAGCAGAGGTAGTATACCTGTGAAGCAACGAATGGTGAGGCTTCGAGCAAATTCGACATTTTGATGCCTTACATTTTGACACCATATGACCCACAACCAAACAATTTAGGCACAACTTTTGTGTTTTGACGAATTCAAAACGCTGCATAACTGATATTGTAGCAAACGATGGACACGAATCAATATTGTGCGTTTCTGCCTTGCAAAAGACGCACACAGACGATGATGAACGCCTTCCCTCACCACAAGCAAAGGACGATTTAAACTGATGTGGCTTCTTAGCATCAACTCGCAACTTTGTTTTGTCACGAGTTGACTCTTCTGCTGACAGATACTGATACCTTTTATTCAGTTGTCTAGCACAATCTTCCCAAGATGGCAGCGTATCATAGTCAAGCTGCTCTTCGAAACGAGATTTGGTAACATGATCTACCTTTGCCATGAATTGTATTATCATTGCACTAGCAATGTCTTTGTCGTTACCTAACGACGGCATAAATAGCAGACACCGTATCTATGATCCATCTCAAACTCGATGCAGATGGTTTTGTCATGCTAGGTATATCAAACAATTGCGTAACTGTATCAAAGAATATAATAGATTTGTTGCCATATACTGCTTTGAGACTAGCGACGGCCTTTGGATAGTTACAATCCGTTAATTGATACGGCTTCACTACCCCCAAAGATTAATCTGACAAACACGAAACTAAGTGATTGAACTTTTAGACGTTTGATAAGGAATTGTCATCATCGACTAAACTTTCAAATAGGCACATAACATTTTTGTACTCCGAATGTTTGCATTAAACTTTTGCATACGCATTTTTGGCAATTTGGATCGCTGGCTCGAGACTACGGAGCAATCATGCTCAGTTCTTGGCTCTGAAGTCGGCTTGGATGCGTTAATATACAATGCCCTTGTGACGACACACAAGTCCTCTAATGGCCCTCTAGAAAAGGGCTTAAATTATCCAGATCAGTCTGTAAATCCAATGCCTTTTGTATATTACCTTCTAAAAGCTCTAATCGGCACGCTAACTCTGTTTTATCACACGAAATGGTCTTCGCTTTAACTGCTGTTTCCATACGAACAATATGAGCAGAAACTTTGTCAAATCTTTGCAAGCACAGTGATAATTTTGCACTTGTCTTGCGGATTTGTGACTTTTCACTTGTCTTTTCGGTCTGAAACATGTTGAATAAAAGAAACACTTATAAAAGTAAAAAAAGGAATAAGTGTCCAAACTTTGTGAGCTACCCTCGCAACGGCGCTGACTATGTAAGTCTAGCTTGCTTATACACACATACGCACAGCCTATGCGTTGTGTGAGCAAACCAACAAAAGAGATCCAAACGATCCGAAATAAAGCAGGATAAACTTTTGCTGTAACTACGTTTGTAGGCAGCAATGTAAAATGCCGGGTGCGGGGTATGCAATGTAACGAGAGAAAATATGCACATGCACTCTAAGTGGTATGTATATCAAACAAACGAAAAGAGAAACAAGAGAAAACGAAAATCAAATCAAACGTTTTCTGTGCTACGTTTGTAGACAGCAATATAATATACGGGGTGCGGGGTGACGAAATGCAAGCAGCGCCAAATGCAAGCGAAGTCGAAACAACGAAAATATGTGAGCCCAAAGGAAAGTTCGAACGAACACAACAACAAATGTATGTGTGTATATGCAAACGCCAATATCTACGTGCATATGTAGTTTATGTATTCACAGATGTTCCAAGTTAGCGGTCAATATGTAAATATATGCGCTAACCGAAGATCGGAAAGAGATAATTTGCATTTAAACACACACTCAATTATTCAATAAATATATAAGCAATCTATTTTATATTTTCATCTAAGATAAATATTGCCCTTTTTGTTTATTATTATTTATAGAGGACGTACAACCCAGTATAAGCGCACAGACGAGTCCCAAACCTGCTCGAAAGGAGCCTCCTACGAGGAAGGCCAACTCTTTTGAGACAAAGGTTGTATGCAACCCACAAACCTGCAAAGGAGAACCATCCTATACGTCTGTGTCCGCGCTTTCTCCAAATGGCTGTTGATGAAAGGTCCAATTTTTGCACGAGTCAACATAATTGTTTTACGTGCAAGGGTCGCCACAATACACTCCTGCATCGTGGCACCCCTCCTACCGCGCCCTCTTCAGCAGATTCTGCACCAACTCCCAATTCTAACATACAGTCCACTTCTCCAACGACTAGTATTCAGAATTACTTCACGGCGAACACACATGGTGTTCTTCTCGGCACTGCTCTTATAAATATTTGCCATTTTGGGCTTAACTTATAAGGCACGTGCACTGATCGATCCTGGATCAGAGGCTACGTTCATTTCCGAACGGATGTTTAACATCATACAGCCCTCCTACCAAGCCGTGCAAGTCCAAGTAGCTGGCTTAAATCAAGCCATCTCAGCCAATCCACAAAAGTTGTGCCACTTCCAGATTGGCTCCCCGCTCATTCCCAGGTTACAGCTAAAAACTGAAGCCTTTGTTCTCCCCCAATTGGCAGGTAACCTTCCATCCTACACAATTTCACAAGAACTTCTGAACGACCTGCCAAACCTCCAACTCGCTGATCCGCACTTCCACCAGAGCTCTCAGATAGACGTGCTCCTAGGTGCCGATATTCTCCCATCTATCATGAAGAGTGGCTCTGTATCCAAAATTTGTGGAACCCTGCTCGGTCAAGAGACCATATTCGGCTGGGTCCTCACTGGACCAGTAGCCAAGTCGAATCTTACGACCATTTCTTCCTTTTCAACGAGGATCAAGATCAGCACAGAGCAAATGCTTGATGATCTTCTCACCAAGTTTCCGGTTGTGGAAGATCTACCAGCCAAGCTGGTAAAAGTTTCTAAATCAGATTGTGAAAACAACCATCTTTGCACCACTTCCAAAGAGAGCAGATATGTCGTTACTCTCCCATTCAAAAATCCTGAAACTTTAGGACATTCAAGGTCCATCGCACTCGCTCAGTTTCTCAGAAACGAATATCGTTTAAAGAGGAACATTCCTTTAAAAGAGCAGGATTATTCAGGATTATTTAGATTTAGGCCATATGAGGCCTGTCTCTCCGAGTAACGACTGCAACAATTTTTATCTCCCTCATCATGCTGTTTTCAAACCTGAGAGCAACACTACGAAAGTTCGCGTTGTTTTCAACGCCTCCAATCCGTCCTCCAATGGGAAGAGCTTCAAAGCAAAGACTCTAGGTATACGCTGGCAAGCGATTACGGACAAGTTCCTTTTTGCCCACTCCGAAGCTATATATATATATATAAGTTATACATATATATCCAATTTATATATATTATATTCATATATATATACACATATAATATATATATTTTATATCCACCTTCTCCCTTTCAGATGGAACCACCCAAAGCACACACACCATCCAAGTTAAAAGGAGTGAACTCGTTCAGATGTCGCGTCTGCAGAGGAGTCCATGCCTTGAAAAAGTGCCAACGGTTCCTGCGTCTGGCTGCGGAGAAGCGTCTTCGGGCAGTTTTGATCAACAAATACTGCCCGAACTGCCTTGCACAATGTTTGTGGCGGCGGCAAAAGGATCTTCTTCCTTCTTGGGGGGATCGTATGTGGGGGTGAAAGTGTAGCTGAAATTGAAACACCGACGCGAAAACAAGTCGAATATAAGGAAACAATGCGGGGCGCGTGGCGTTCACTTCACTGTGTATTTTTCAACTGTTTTGTTACATAATATAGTTTACTTAAGCCTAACTTAACATACTATCGGATAAAAGAGGGCGAGAGCCCTTGGTGACTCTCGCACTGTTTACGCCGATATGCTGCCTACTTTTCGGCGGCGAGTTTCGGCGTAAACATTCCGCCCCCCTTGCAATACTATTGCAAATAGATGGGGCCGGAATCTTTTTGGAGGCCACTGGAGGGGCGCTGGTGGACTACGTCTTGAAGACACCGGATAGTACCCAGCCAAACAGAGTGTTCTGGGCCAAAGGGGGTCCACCGTGGGACGGAACAAGGCCTGGAAGGATTACGTCGCCATAGACGTCGGCCCCCAGAACAATGGAGACTCTGCTTGGCACATGGCACCGATTGTCCGCCAGCGCAATGCCCGGGTATCGAGTCTGGAGCTCCTTTCCGATATTCTGCGCCGGAGTCCTGATCTGAACTTCCTCCATCTTCAGAGTCACTGGGATGGAGAATGCTAGCGACACCCTTGACCTGAAAAAGGCTCGGCAAAATCCATCTTCGGCGGAAAGGCCAAAGGCTTTTGCCATTGATGTGGGCATGCGGCTGTGTGGACTGCAAGCGTCCAACAGCACACCTCGAAAATTTTGCCGGCCACGTCCAGGTTCACGATGGCCGTCGGCAGCATGCTGATTGCCACCGAGGGGATTGTCGCCAGGGACTCTGGAGGTGGAGGAGGCGGCGTGGATGGGACAGCGTTCTGCGTCTCGGCTGGAGTGGTGGTTGGGAGATGGAGAAGCGTATGGTGGCCTTCGCCACATGAGCGACAGGTGCCACCACTGCGACATGAACCATTGGAATGTTCATGTGCAAGGCAGTTCGGGCAGTATTTGTTGATCAAAACTGCCTGAAGACGCTTCTCCGCAGCCAGACGCAGGAACCGTTGGCACTTTTTCAAGGCATGGACTCCTCTGCAGACGCGACATCTGAACGAGTTCACTCCTTTTGACTTGGATGGTGTGTGTGCTTTGGGTGGTGCCATCTGAAAGGGAGAAGGTGGATAAAAAATATATACATGTGGGATTGGTGTTTGGCTGTTTACCCAAACAGCTGATACCTAGACAACGACAACGATGACAACGATAACGATGACAACGACAACGATGACAACGAGAATGAATAGAGCAATGACTACAGATGAAGAAGGTGGCGAATTAGCGTGGTGGCAAATTCGCAAACACGACGATCAACGAGGAGCAAGAGCGAAACGCTAAGAGAGCGGAGTGCTGCAGGAAAGCGGCAAGAGTTGTTGTTCGCTCGTTGAAGAAGTAAGTTGTGCGTTCTGCCTGTGTGGCTACGAGAACGACAACAATTCGACGATAAAGACGACAGTGAAGACGTAACCGACAACGAAGACTTTTTAATTGAATATCCTATATTATATTTTTAAAAATACAAATAAAGTTAATACTATTATAATAAAACCCCACATTTTGGGCGCTCGTCCGAGATTGAGCAAATGTGAACGGTATTAAACATTAGTGAACAAAATTGATGACATTAAATAGAAGTTGAACGTGTAAAACAAAAAATACAGTCGACATTTTTTTTTACTATAATGGCGTGTTTAAATAATTTCATAAGTGCTAGCTTACGCTCAAGCAAGAAAGAGAGCATTGCTGCACTGCATAAGTTTGTGTTCGAGAGTGAATGAGACAGAAGTAATCGTCAAAGACTACGGGAATTTACTGGTTTCGACTTTGCTGAAAACGACCAGAGATATCGTGCAAAAAGAGAATACGCAGTAGATAAATTGACGCGGGCTGACCTTGTGTCAATATGCAACGTGCTAGGCATAGGATACAGAAATGAAGACTTGCATATACACATTTTCCGCAACTTGAAAATGAACAGTTTACTGGCATCAAGCGAAGTCGACGACGACGAAACAGACGATGAAACTGACGTCTAAGGAGAAAACGTTACATTTCAGACGCCGAACAGAGAAACGAACGCCGAAAGAAGTGATGAAAATGTACAAGAAGCAGACGAGATGAATACCAGGCGCAACATATTTACAGAAAACGACAGAATGTCGACACCACGCTTTGCGATCAGTTTTCGCGACGTAGAAGAGAGCATACGCTGTTATGATGGCACTAAAACTATTCCAGTCGAAGTATGGATAGAAGAATATGAAGAACAGGCGACGCTCATGTATTGGAATGACTTTCAGAAGTTTTTGTTCGCAAAAAAGGCACTAAAAGCAATTGCAAAACTGTTTGTGTTGAGCGAGAGAGGTTTAAATTCGTGGAATTCTTGAAGTGGCGCTGGTCACTGGTTGTTTTCGGTTTTCTTCGGTTTGTTTTAAATCCAGCATTTGAACTTAACGTTCCATTGCACCCCCCTTTAAGTAGGCACCAGTTAGGCACCGACACCTTGACCGAGCTTTTGGGGCTCAGCTGAGCGTAATCAGAATGCATCAGTGCATCAGTTGCTTCGTTAAGTAGGTCAAGGCTATCGATCTATCGGGTAACTTGGGTCGGTTCGTTCTTTTTTTACTGGAGCTGCCGAAGAACACAGACGTGTGTGAGATTTTTTTCCACTGGTGCCAACCACGAGGAGGATTTTTATTATTATTTAAGATAATAATATTTATTAGATCCCAGCAATATTAAGTAAGTATTGCATAAAATAATCATCTAACAAAATTCTAATTGGTAAATTTTACCCTTTGATTAAGATTGCCGAGATTTTAAAAGATTAAGGTAACCTCGTGGAGTGGCTGAAAAACAAAAACAACAAAACTGGTGCCAGATTAAGGTAAAGTTGAAAAAAAAAAACAATAATAAATAATTCTATTGCAGAGTCTAATAAATAATATATTTATTCAGATTCTGGCACCTTGTGCTAACACAAATTTTGGAGCACCTCATTCTTCGAGCGGTTTCGTCCAGCGGAGCCCTAGATTGGCTGATGGGAAGCTCATCAAACCCAGAATAGTGGCTTGTTTAAAAATATTTAAGGAAAGCTAAAAAAATATCACAGTGAAAATAAGTTAATGGAAAACTAATATATCACAGTGAATTGTTTAAATAATTTAATGCAAAATATAATATCACAGTGATGGTCTAAAATGAAAATGAACATATCACAGTGATGGCCCTAAATAACTTAATGAAAATTAATCTAATATCACAGTGATGGTCTAAAATAAGTTAACTAAAACAATAATATCACAGTGATGCTTGAAATAAGTTAACTACAACAATAATATCACAGTGATTGCTAAAAATAAATTAATGAAATCATTATATCACAGTGATCAGGCTAACTTAAATATTTGTTAATAATTATAATTATATTATAAAAGCTCTTAAAAGTTAGTTGGTTGTTAAGAAAAAAACAAATGAGTCAATGGTGCGAATAAATACCTATATATAGCGAGTTGCCAATAATCTTTATTTTTAATTTTTTTCTCTGCCTATCTGCAACTGACCACAAAAAGGTAACTCTAAATACAAACACGTGAGCTCAAAATAATACACAGAAAAAGAAAATCATCAGTGACAAACAAAATAAACTGTAATGCAAACATCTATACACACACATAATATTACACCACCCTACGGATATTTTGATATATTTATATTTATATTTAGATTTATACTTACGCTTATATTTATAATTATATTTATAGTTATTTATATATTTGTATTTATATTTATATATATATTTATATTATATTATTGTATATCTATATTATATCTATATTTATATCTATATTTACATTTGTATTTATACATATATTTATACTGATATTTACATCTATATTTATATTAATATCTGTGATTATATTTATACTTAAAATACTTATATAAACATACATTATAAATTTCTTGGAGTGGACCGATATTCCTGTAGTGGACGGATATTTCTGGAGTGGACCGATATTTTAGAAAGGGAAAGGCATAAAAGTCACGGACAGACTAATAATCAACCTCTCGCCATCTCGGTGCCTAAGTAGAGGCTCTGGTGTCCGTGTAGGGGCGGAAAAACCTCCATCAGAGAAGCCTAGGAGAAATCCGTGGCCTACGTGGGACCCTTACTAAATTCGGTGCTCCACGTCCGCAAAGGCAAATCCGTTGACGCTTGCCAATAAATGGATGGCACAGCGGGGGGCATTGCCCCCGACGAAGTGGACCCATTCAAGAGAAGCGCTAGAATGTCCAGGTCTCCCATTAGAGGAGGTGGAACTACGGAGCGTGGCGCCGGAATCCCAGTTCCGGTGGTTGTGCCATCCGTCCAGAAGCTGACGTCAATACCCAACAACCGCGATGCTACAGTAGTGGGGAACATGGCTCCCTCAGCACCTCCATCAACAACGACGAAGAAGATTACCGAACTTATCAGCGTGCCGACTCAAAAAGTCGCTGCAAAAACGCCTCCTGTTTCGCCAATCAGGCCACTTGACCTGTCGGCTTTCAAAAACGAGGACCTGAGGAGCTTACTGGGCATGATGAATGTCAAAATTCAGACACTCATAACCGCATTCGAGACGCAGCGCCACGTAACCAAAGAAACTAAAGGCGCAATCACGGATCTGGCTGCACTCAACTCAAGAGCGATCCAGCTACAGGAGGGTGCAGTTAAAGAAGTTTCATCTCGGAATACCGCTACCCAGACGGATGCTCAGCAGAACACGGAGCGCCCAGCGGCGCCACCAAGCACAGCAATCGTCGCAAGGGTACCTCACTCTGTAAAGCCCCCTACGAGCAAGCCTTCCATGTCGTCGATTTCCAAAATAAAGGAGCAAAAGCCTGCCAGTTACGCGAATGTGGCCAAGGACGCAAGTAAGAAGGAAGAGTGGGCTAAGGTGATGCCTAAACGTTTGCGGAAGAAGCCGGAGGCACTTATTGTAAAACAGACCGGCGAAGCTTCGTACGCTGACATGCTCCGTAAGCTAAAAGCAGATCCAAGCTTAAGCGAAATGGGCAAACAGGTAAAGAAGATCCGAAGGACCCAACAAGGTGAGCTGTTGATCGAGGTATACGGCAAAGCCTCCGCCAGCGTTCCTAAAATCAGAGGAGCTATAGAGGAGTCCCTCAAAAATATGGCCGCAGTACGCACTGGAGCGCAGAGAGTGGCTTTAACATGCAGTGGCATGGATGAGGCAGCGACAGCTGACGAACTCCGAAGCTGCTTGGCCTCCCAATACGAAGGCATATTGGTGAAGCTAGAGGATGTGCGCGGCTGGCGTAAAATGCGGGATGGAACCCAAACTGCGACAGTGATGCTTAGTGCAAACGACGCAATCACGGTACTCAAAAGAGGTTCATTAAAAGTAGGATGGTCACGGTGTCGCATCGTTCAGGATATACGTCCAACAAGATGCTACCGGTGCTTGGGATACGGTCATCGAGCTACCAACTGCAAATTAGAGGATCGCTCGGACTGCTGCCTGCGGTGTGGCGAGCATGGACACAAAGCTAAGGGCTGTGTAGCGCCGCCATGGTGTCTGATTTGCAGCAGCGGTGAGGATAGGAAACATGCTACAGGTAGTTTCGCATGCCCCACGTACAAGGCGAGTGTAGGCAAAGGAGCTAAGAGTCGACAAAATGATGCTGGACCAAATTAATATCATCCAGCTAAACGTCAACCATTGCGCAGCTGCACAAAACCTCCTGGCTCAGACAGCGAGGGAGCGCAATGTGGACGTAATGCTACTGAGCGAACCATACCTTCCTGGTGTAGGTAACTCAGGAGTAAACTTGGATGAATTAGGGAAGGCGGCAATCAAATGTTGCAGTAGCGTATTCATCGAGGAAAGCTTGCCAATGCGCGGCATCGCATACGCCAAAATCAAGGGCATACACCTCTACAGCTGCTACGCTCCACCTAGCGACAGTCCGGAGCAATTCGACGACATGCTTAAAAAACTTGTTGATCATGCAAGTGGGCGCCGACCAATAGTCATAGGAGGAGACCTGAATGCCTGGGCTACAGAATGGGGTAGTAGAGTGTCCAACTCCAGAGGACGAGCAGTCATAGATGCCATGAACATGCTAGACGTCGTGTTGCTAAACGACGGCCTAAAGCCGACGTTTAACAACGACAGAGGTACGTCTTTTATAGATGTTACCTTTGTCAGCAGAGCACTAGCGGCTAACGCGAACTGGAGGGTGCAAGAGGACGTAACACTGAGCGATCATACTCTAATCACGTTCAGTATCACAACTATGAGGCCGAAACCTAGACAGCAGAAAAGTACCCTAGGCCAAGCATGGGACATCAGGAAGCTGGACAATGATATGATGACATACCAGATAGACACAATGGAGAACCCAACCGGAGATGCGGAGTCCATGGTAACAGGACTCATGGATATGCTTAAAGCAACGTGCGACGCATCGATGCCGAGGAAAAAGTACGCAAAACGTAAGCCACCTGTATACTGGTGGAGTGACACTCTTCACCAGCTTCGGACGGAATGCCTCAGAGCAAGGAGGCAAGCGCAGCGCGCCAGAGGGCAATCACACCACGCCCTATGCATGGAGGCCTACAGAGTAAAGCGCGCAGAGTTCAGGAACGGCATATCTGCAGCCAAAGCGAACGCGTTCAAAGACCTGTTAGCAAGTGTAGACGAAGACCCCTGGGGTCTCGCTTACAAAATAGCTATTAAAAAGCTGAAAGCTACTGGAGGAGGAACTCCACAGGATCCAGCCGCCCTGGCCAGAATCGTGTCTGAGCTTTTCCCAGCACAGGACACGCTTTGGCAACCTGCGCTAGAATCCCCCGCCCCTGATTTTCAAGGTATCACAACTTGTGAAGTCATCGAAGCAGCAAAGAGGATCAAGTTGAACAAAGCTCCTGGCCTTGACGGTATCCCCGGCGTAGTCATCAAATCAGCTGCCATCGCAAGACCCGAGATCTTCAGGGACGTATTCCAACAATGTCTTCTGGACGGGGTCTTCCCCAGGCGATGGAAACGGATGAAGCTAGTCCTTCTGCCGAAAGGCAAGGGACCTGCAAGTGCAGCAGGCAGCTACCGCCCCTTATGTCTGCTCGACATTGTGGGCAAGCTCTTCGAGCGCATACTGTACGCGCGCATTGAGCTTGTTACAGAGAGTCCCACAGGATTGCATAGCCAGCAGTATGGCTTCCGGAAAGGGATGGGCACGCTCCACGCTCTCACGGCTGTAACTAACGTAGTCAAGAATGCACTCGAAGGTGACCGATGGTTAGGCGGCAGTAAGAAGTACTGCGCCATCATCACGCTGGACGTCAGAAACGCATTTAATACAGCGAGATGGCCGAACATCCTTGGCGCAATGCGAAAAATGGGGATACCCGATTATATAAGGATAGCCATTGGAAACTACTTCAGGGACCGCGTGCTTTGGTACGGAACAGAAGCGGGTCCAAGATGCCACTATGTCTCTGCAGGTGTTCCTCAAGGGTCGGTACTTGGGCCGATTCTTTGGAACATCATGTATGATGGAATACTGAGCGTCAAAAAGCCCAGCAATGTGGAGCTGCACTGTTTCGCCGACGACGTTGCGGTAACAGCTGTTGCCAAAACAATTTCGGAGCTCCAGGTCATCAGCAATGCCACGATTAAATCGACCATCGATTGGCTGGAAAAAGTTGGCTTAGAAATCGCTGCGCATAAGACCGAAATTGTTCTGTTGAGCAGCAGGAAGAGAGTCGAGAACATGCAGGTGCTAGTCAAGGGAGTACAAATAGTCTCAACTGATAAATTGAAATATTTGGGAGTCCTAATAGACCGAAGGCTCTCATTTAAGGACCACGCAACATATGCCAGCAGGAAGGCTGCAATGACAGCTGCAGCACTTGCAAGAATCATGCCCAACGTGGGAGGACCCAGACTACCGGCAAGGAAGCTACTCGTGGCGGTTACGAAGGCAACGCTGCTTTACGCTGCTCCTATTTGGAGTACGGTAACCAACAAAGTCTCCTATCTAGACAGTGCGCGTGCAGTATCTCGGACAATGGCGCTAAGACTCATCAGAGGTTTTCGAACCATATCCGATGATGCGGCACATGCGATAGCTTGCCTTACACCGATAGATCTGGAGATTAAAGGCCAATACTTAGCGCGAGAAGGGGTTGACTCGACAGACATACGTGAATGGATCGAAGGAGTCTGGCAGACCAGGTGGCAAGCGTCGCAGCGAGGGCGATGGACATACCAGCTTATACCCAACCTAGCGGAATGGGCAGAGTGCGAGCACAAAGTGTTGGACTACCACATAACGCAGTTCCTCACGGATCATGGCTGCTTCCGAGGGTACCTATATAGGTTCCACCACGTGGACTCAGCCATGTGCCTTTTTTGCACAAACGAGGTGGAGTCAGCAGAACATATCATTCTGCACTGCTCAAGGTTCACCGCGGAAAAGGAACAGCTCGAGACACTCACTGGAGCACCGCTCAGCCCGAGAGGCTTGATTGCCGCTATGGTGGCGGAAAAAGGCGTCTGGGAGAAGGCACATGGGATCATAGTCCAAATGATGAAGCGTGTCCGAACGGACGAGATGGCCAACAGAAATGTAGCCTGAGAAGTACCCCCGTGTGGTGGCGGGGCAGAATACTACCACAGCGGACTCGGCTTGTCGTAAAAGGCGACTAAGGAAGACTCAAGGAAGGAGCGTCACGCAGCATGGCAACGCAGGAGGAGAGGGATTGCGATCTGGCATCACATCCTGCTCACCGACGTAATACCTTGACTGGAAGTCCCGGTGAGCGTAACAAGGACTGGATAATGAGCGGAGGTTTTTTGTTTAGTACGTAGGCATATCCCTATTTGGAGGGTTATGAATCGTGCATGCCATCTACGCGCTGTAGATGGTATCTTTTGAAGATTTCATTTTTCCTGCCGCATACATAATAATAAAAAAAAAAAAACACCACCCTACGGAAGATCTTTCGTCGATGGAACACAATAAACTGTGAGTGATTCTTATTAATTATTGTTTGGCTATTTTCCTTTATTTTGTTATTTTTCACTTTTGTTAATTTTAGGAGTTACTGCTCTTCAAGCATGTACTTTTTTTCAATTTAATTTGGCTATGTATGTAGCTCTTAGATTTCTTCTAAATCTAACTTAGCTTGTTATTTTTTTTTGATTTTCAATATAATTTTCAATATAATTTACTCATGTTTTGAGTTTTAATTAATAATTTTTAATTTTGATTTTTCTTTAAATTTCCGAATTTTGTTTTGAACTATCATTTTGAAATTTTTACTTGATATGATTTCTAAACCTGATTATTTATTATTATGATTTGCCCTTCTTTGGTCTATTTAATTTTGCATGATTTTCAATTTTTATTTATTATACATCTACCATTGCTATGTATTATAACTGAACTTATATATATATATATCTATATCTATTCGCAACCAATGACAAATGAATAAAATGAATGTATAAATAAATAAATAAGACACCGCTTTGTTATAAATGAAAATTAAGAATTAATACTACGATATACTCTTCCTTTAACTAGAAATCGAAAGAAACAATATTACGAATATATATGTCGAAGAGTCATCAGGATGCCCTTCTTCTTCTTTGAACCGTCTTATTTTGATCGATCAAGCGAATTTCTAATTGTCCCGTAGTCACACGGCTTTGTGGAATTCCATTTATGAATGACCCTGAATATTCTTGTATTATTGACAACAATTGGTCTCTATCAGGTCCATGCAGATCGGTGTCAACACTAGCCAAATCAGGATTCTTTTCGGAAACTTCAACAGGCAATATAGATTTTTCGTTAAACATAGTAAGAGATTTTGATGTTATTGTCACACCGACTCCCTGACTCAAAATATCTCGACCAATCAGAGCGTCATACTTAATATAATTGTCTAACACTACATGAAACAATATTTCATATGAACGTTCACATATCAAAACATTGGCCAATATCTGCAAAGTGCTACAAATAGTATTGCTACCAAGGCCCCTTAAAATAACTACGTTGCCTATTCTGGATCCAGATAGTCTCTGCGAAGTAGCCTCCTTGATGAGTGAACACTCGGCTCCAGAATCAAAAAAAAAAATTGGAACGACTCACCAGATTGCGAAAACAATCCTACAGGTTCAAAAACGGTACAGATGTTGACATCTTTTACAATGTTGTTTCTGACGATCAGGACATACTGTAGAGATGTGTCCAGCTTTCCCGCAGTTGAAACAAGTCAAAGTAGACCGGTCTTTCCCTGTTGGTTGCTTGCCGGGTTGCTGAACGTGCACTGCCATTGTTTTTGATCGACAATCCGCCTTTTTGTGACCAGGCTTTCCGCAGTTGTGACACTTGAAGTAGGGCTTAGCTCGTTTTCCTGGCGGCTCTGATGTACCATCGTTTGAAAGGTGGCTCGGTCTAGCGTCAAATGAATAGGCCTTCAGTTCTTGGTGCAGCTCGTTCCGAGTGTTGATGTCGGAAGTGAAAACTAAACGCCGCAAACACACTCAGCGTCTTCCATTTGGCCATAAGCGAAGTAACCATTCGGCTTCCATATAACGAAAGGCACTCGCTTTCCGCAGGGCGTCCATTTAGCAGATTCATAACTGCTGCCGCTAATGTTTCTTGTCCCGCAAAATATTGCAGGAACAATTCTCGGAACTGTGTCCATGATATACCAGGAAAGCAAGTCTGTGACAGCCAATGAGACGCGCTCCCTTCCAGTGATTTGCTGAGGGTCATCACAAGAGCGCTGCCTTCCAGTTCGTTTTCAGACAAGATGTAGTCCACCGTTGAACACCAGGATTGCGCGTCTGATCCCGCACGTTCAGGATTAAACCTGGGCAATACCACAGCAAACGATTCTTTTGGCTCTCTTTGTGAGTGTTGCACTTGTTTTAAAAGTTCAGAAAAATGTCGATTTTGCGACTCCAAAATTGCCAGCAAACTATTTTCATTGTTCAAAGTAGGTATAGGCGATCCCACTTCTGATGTCGAAGAGTCATCAGGATGAACTTCTTCTTCTTCACTACTCTCGTAGTTGTCTGCGCAACGTTTTCTAGTGCGTGAGCGAGGCATGTCTGTTATGCGTAATGATCGAAAACTGACTGACCCAATCTCCTTTTTCACAAAATCAGAATTATGCGCAGTTCTTAACTCTACATGCAATACCAACACATTTTGGAGACTTATTCTAGTGCGCATACACCAATACTAATGCACACTGCATTTTTCTGTATGCTTCTCGTTTTCGTACAGACATCTACTTCCCCTCGCCCCTACCCGCGACCAGACTACGTTCGGCAGAGACTCTAACGGTTGTCTGCCGCGCATCAAAAGAATAGAAAAGGCGTCTGCATGGCGCGTGCCAAACAGAAACAACGCAATTGCTGGAAATGTCGTTAAATTTAAATGATCTGCGACACTGCCTTCCTGACCTATCACACGTCCTCGTGTGCTAACAATAACTTATCGATCATCGTTATTAATTTATTATAACCCTTTTTTTTCTTTTCGAACAAAAATTAAACAGAATCTTTCAAAGGTTTATTCTCTTTTTGTTTTTCAAAATATAAAGTTATTCTTCATTCTTTATTACTTTAAAGCAAACTAATACAAATATTTAAAACATTTCATTTATTAAATTTAAGCCATGAGATCTGGATTACCATCAACTTTCAATCAATCAATCATAATTTTATCTTCTTCACACATAAATCGTTAGCCTAGCTCACAGCTTACAACTCGACAATCCGGCCAACATACGTGGCACCCAGTTGACGCAGTCTATAAGCCGGCCAACTAACTCACACCACCAACCGTTACCAAATTTAAACTTAACTGCAACAAAATGGCGAACCACATAACTCGGGCACCCATGAGGTAGAGAAAGTCGCATTTGGAATAGGTCCGGAGGTTTACAAATTCTTAGTCATTCTCAAGATCACAGTCCTCACTGGCTTGATCACTGGCGTCTTCTGCGCTTTCATCTTCAAACACTGTGGTAACCCTCTTCTCAGGCATACATCACAAAGATTCATGACAATATTTATAAGTTCGGTTATTATTTAATGCTTTGAGTTTATATCGATCTCCTGGTAATACTTCGGCCACTACAAATGGACCTTTAAAATTAGGATCTAGTTTGGTCTGATGACGCTCTTCATTTTTAAGCAAAACATGGTCTCCTACCTTGTGTCTTACAATAGAAGCTTTATTTTTATCGAATCTAGCTTTATCAATTTTGGCATTCTTTTCCATATTACGTTTTGCAATTTCTCTAACTGAGCCAACATCGACAATATTTTCTTCATTTACAACAGGTGTAAGACCAAATGGCCTTGCTTCTTTGCCAATAAGTATCTCTAATGGACTGACTTTAGTAACTCTATTGGGTGTGCTATTAAGAGCCAGCTGAATCTCATCTAAAGAATTCTGCCAAGATCCTGGCCCAGTTTCAACTGCGGTCAGCATGGACTTTAGAGTACTCATGACTCACTCCACTTGGCCATTAGCACGACTAGCACCTGTGGCAATTAAATGTAAATCCATTTTCTGTGCTGAGCAGAAATCACGGAATGCTGAACTAGCAAAAGTACGACCTTGATCAGCGATAAGTCGGGAGGTGACACCGAATAACGATATAACAGACCTCACTGCCTTAATGCAACTATCAGTGTCTAACTTCATAGTATGAGAGAGATAGACAAATTTGGTAAATGCGTCTATCAACACAATTATATACTCCTTCTGTTCGCTTTTTCCGCTAAGTTTACCTGTAATATCCACATAAACCGTATGCCACGGGATGTCGATTTTAGGAATGGGATGGAGTTCGGATTGTATTTTGCCAGACGGAGGTTTTGACAATCTACGAGTGATGCAGTTGTCCACAAATTGGCGAACATATTTAGACATTTTATCGAACCAATAGAACTCGTACATTTTCTCAAGAGTTTTCTCCCACCCGAGATGCATAATTGACTCGTGTACGTTGTTGACAGCGGACCACCTAAACTGCTTTGGGATTATGGGTAGACATCGAGTCTTTCCATTTCTTTGAACTTTTCGGTATAGAGTTCCAGACCGTATTTCGTAAGTTTTGGCCAAATCCTCGGACAATTCATCATTACGCAATTTAGAGATAATAGAAGAAGTTTCTTCGTCTCTTTGCTGTTCAGCCAACAACCAGTTGTCGGATATTTCTGTCAGATTGATATGTCTTTCGACTACGCCTATGGAATTCTTGACAATTTTTGGAACCGGTTTCTATACTGAATATCAAATTCAAAAGATTGCAAGTACGACCACCACCTATGAACTCTAGGGGTCAGTTCTACCTTTGTACGAGAGGCTTTAAGCGAATTGCAGTCAGTAAACACAACAAAATGACGGCCATGCAAATAATGGCGAAAGTGTTTTATAGAATTGTAGACAGCAAGTGTCTCCAGTTCATATGAAAGGTAACGTGATTCCGCTGAAGATGTCATCTTGTTAAAATATTTGATAACTCGAGGCTTCTGTTCAAGTCGGTGCAGCAAAATAGCGCCATAGCCAACTGAACTCGCGTCAGTGTGGAGCTCGATAGAAAATTGTGGGTCGAATATAGTAAGGACGGGTTCATTAGTTAAAATCGATATTACTTTTTGCCGTATTTGCTCATGCTCCAATTCCCACAAAAATGACTTGCTCTTTGAAGTAAGGCCGTAAAGAGGTTTCATCAGCTGTGAAAACTTGGGTACAAATTGTCGAAAATATGAGACTAGCCCAATAAATTGTCTCAACTGAGTGACGGACTGTGGTGGTGGCAAACTCAAAAGAGCTCGAATTTTCCTGGGATATGGTCGAATCTCACCTGCCTTTACCTCGAAACCCAAATATTCAACACAAGACTTAAGAAAGGAACATTTTGTAATATTAAAAGAAAACCCAGCATGCGTAAGTGTTTGCAATACTATTCGCAATCTTTCAAAAGCTTCTTCTTTTGTACGTGCAATTATCATTACGTCATCCATATAAACAATGGCATATGAATGGGTAGGATCACCTAAGGCACGATTAATAGCACTTTGGAATACGGAAGGTGCATTTTTAAGCCCGAATGGCATAGTCATGTATTCGTACTGGCCTTCTGGGGTGACAAATGCCGTTCGCTCGACTGAATTCGGGTGAATTGGGATTTGGTGAAATCCGCTTGCCATGTCTATACAGCTGAAAAACCTAGCACCACTCAGCCTAGCTATTTGATCAGAAATTAGCGGCAGAGGGTACTTGTCAGAAACGGTATTTGCGTTTAGCTCTCTATAATCCACGCAGAGGCGGTCAGTACCATTTTTTTTTCTGACAAGTAACATTGGGCTCGCAAAGGGGGAGGAACTGGGTCTAATAATGTTTGATTCCAACAGCTGTTGAATTAAATGCCGAACTTTTTCCTTTTCCTCTACACTCAACCTATATGGGCGCCTTTGAACCGTCTTATTTTGATCGATCAAGCGAATTTCTAATTGTCCCGTAGTCACACGGCTTTGTGGAATTCCATTTATGAATGACCCTGAATATTCTTGTATTATTGACAACAATTGGTCTCTATCAGGTCCATGCAGATCGGTGTCAACACTAGCCAAATCAGGATTCTTTTCGGAAACTTCAACAGGCAATATAGATTTTTCGTTAAACATAGTAAGAGATTTTGATGTTATTGTCACACCGACTCCCTGACTCAAAATATCTCGACCAATCAGAGCGTCATACTTAATATAATTGTCTAACACTACATGAAACAATATTTCATATGAACGTTCACATATCAAAACATTGGCCAATATCTGCAAAGTGCTACAAATAGTATTGCTACCAAGGCCCCTTAAAATAACTACGTTGCCCATTCTGGATCCAGATAGTCTCTGCGAAGTAGCCTCCTTGATGAGTGAACACTCGACTCCAGAATCAAAACAAAATTGGAACGACTCACCAGATTGCGAAAACAATCCTACAGGTTCAAAAACGGTACAGATGTTGACATCTTTTACAATGTTGTTTTTGGTAGACGACGAACGCTCCTGACGATCAGGACATACTGTAGAGATGTGTCCAGCTTTTCCGCAGTTGAAACAAGTCAAAGTAGACCGGTCTTTCCCTGTTGGTTGCTTGCCGGGTTGCTGAACGTGCACTGCCATTGTTTTTGATCGACAATCCGCCTTTTTGTGACCAGGCTTTCCGCAGTTGTGACACTTGAAGTAGGGCTTAGCTCGTTTTCCTGGCGGCTCTGATGTACCATCGTTTGAAAGGTGGCTCGGTCTAGCGTCAAATGAATAGGCCTTCAGTTCTTGGTGCAGCTCGTTCCGAGTGTTGATGTCGGAAGTGAAAACTAAACGCCGCAAACACACTCAGCGTCTTCCATTTGGCCATAAGCGAAGTAACCATTCGGCTTCCATATAACGAAAGGCACTCGCCTTCCGCAGGGCGTCCATTTAGCAGATTCATAACTGCTGCCGCTAATGTTTCTTGTCCCGCAAAATATTGCAGGAACAATTCTCGGAACTGTGTCCATGATATACCAGGAAAGCAAGTCTGTGACAGCCAATGAGACGCGCTCCCTTCCAGTGATTTGCTGAGGGTCATCACAAGAGCGCTGCCTTCCAGTTCGTTTTCAGACAAGATGTAGTCCACCGTTGAACACCAGGATTGCGCGTCTGATCCCGCACGTTCAGGATTAAACCTGGGCAATACCACAGCAAACGATTCTTTTGGCTCTCTTTGTGAGTGTTGCACTTGTTTTAAAAGTTCAGAAAAATGTCGATTTTGCGACTCCAAAATTGCCAGCAAACTATTTTCATTGTTCAAAGTAGGTATAGGCGATCCCACTTCTGATGTCGAAGAGTCATCAGGATGCCCTTCTTCTTCGTCACTACTCTCGTAGTTGTCTGCGCAACGTTTTCTAGCGCGTGAGCGAGGTATGTCTGTTATGCGTAATGATCGAAAACTGACTGACTCAATCTCCTTTTTCACAAAATCAGAATTATGCGCAGTTCTTAACTCTACATTCAATACCAACACATTTTGGAGACTTATTCTAGTGCGCATACACCAATACTAATGCACACT
>JAEIFN010000002.1:0-27240 GCA_018903675.1 Zaprionus capensis | reverse complement strand
ATTTCGTAAAGCTTATGCTCATTTACCTCCAACAATTTTTAATATTCTGTAACTTGTCATCTTTGGCCTGAAGCAATTATCAAATTGGTTTCAAAACTATTTGTTCCTCAGTGATCATAATCGCATCATTACATCTGCTTAAGTGCATCCTACATGTTGCATTTGTTTACCCGCTCTATGCTTCAATTCATAATCGAATTCTTGTAATCCCAAAGCCCACCTGGCAATTCTCTGATTAAGCTCAATCATATTTTTAATGTTAAAGAATTACAATCTGTCACTATCTTAAAGTGTCTGCCTTGCAAATATATTCTAAATCTCCGTAAAGCATATATAATTGCTAAAGTTGGTATTTGGCTTCTGTTTCTGTTGTCCTTTTCGAAAAATAAAATACGGATGCCATTTCCATCATGCCCTTTTTTGCATCAATACCGCCCCAAATCCTAATGCACTGGCATCACATTGAAGCTCAGTATCCTTCTTATGATCAAACATGGCCAAAACCGGCGCCTTTTGAAAATTTGAAAATTTAAAAATTTTGAAAATTTTGAAAATTTTGTTTAAAATTTTAAAAATTTTGAAAATTTTGAAAATTTTGAAAATGTTGAAAATTTTGAAAATTTTAGAATTTTTAAAAATGTAAATTTTTTTGAAAATTTTGAAAACTTTGAAAATTTGAAAATTTTTAAAATTTTGAAAATTTTGAAAATTTTAAAAATTTTGAAAATTTTAAAAATTTTGAAAAATTTTAAAATTTTGAAAATTTAGAAAATTTTGAAAATGTTGAAAAGTTAAAAAGTTGAAAATTTTGAAAATTTTAAAAACTTTGAAAATTTTGAAAATTTTAAAAAATTTGAAAATTTTTTAAATTTTCAAAATTTTGAAAATTTTGAAAATTTTGAAAATTTTAAAAACTTTTAAAATTTTGAAAAATTTGAAAATTTTGAAAATTTTGAAAATTTTGAAAATTTTTGAAAATTTTAATAAATTTTGAAAATTTTGAAAATTATGAAAAATTTGAAAATTTTAAAATTTTGAAATTCGGAAACTTTGAAAATTTTGAAAATTTGAAAATTTTAAAAGTTTTGAAAATTTTGAAAATTTTGAAATTTTTGAAAATTTTGAAAATCTTGAAAAGTTAAAAAGTTGAAAATGTCGAAAATGTTGAAAATTTTAAAAATTTTAAAAAATTTTAAAATTTGGAAAACTTTTAAAATTTGGAATATATTTAAAATTTATGAAAATTTTTAAAATTTTGAAAATTTTAAAAATTTTGAAAATTTTGAAAATTTTGAAAATTTTGAAAATTTTGGGAACTTTAAAAATATAAATTTTTAAATATTTTGAAAACTTTAAAAATTTTGAAAACTTGGAAAATTTTGAAAATTTAGAAAATTATGAAAATTTTGAAAATTATGAAATTTTTGAAAATTTTGAAAATTCTGAAAATTTGAAAATTTTTAAAATTTCAAAAATTTCAAAATTTTGAAAATTTGAAAATTTTTAAATTTAAAAAAATTTTAAAAATTTTAAAAATTTGAAAAATTTTGAAAATTTTGAAAAGGAAAAGGCTGAAAATTTTAAAAATTTTAAAAACTTTTAAAATTTTGAAAATTTTAAAATTTCTGAAAATTTTTGAAATTTTAAAAATTTTGAAAATTTCGAGAATTTTGAAAATTAACTTACGAAAATGTATTAACAAGTCAACTTGAATACATAAAATTTTAAAATAATTTGAAATATTATCAAAAATTTGAAAATTGTCGAAAATCATCGTTTATGTTACCAATGCATGCATGTCAGCTGATTGAATGCTATGAATATGTTATGTTAAGTTTATAACAGAATGCTGCTTAATGTTAGTTCTTTCTAATAAACATTCGCATAGTAAAGACGTACGCGCGTTTCTCTTTATTTTATGACTCTCCGCGTCCGGGCTACTGCTGCGGCAACAAACACAAACCAACAGGTTATGGGCCCAGGTTTCGTCCTAGCCTAGATGGAGGTGTTATGAACTTAAGAGTGTTTATGTGGTGAATGGAAAAATAGTCACGGATTATTTTTGGAACAACTAGAAAGACAATAAATTGCGACGGGAAAATAAGATGAGTTCGTTGTACCAGATCGAGAAGCTGGAGGAGAACAACTATGACTCATGGTGTATCCAAATGAAGTGCGTGTTGGTGCATGCTGAGCTTTGGAATGTTGCGTCGGGCGATTTACAGCAGTCATGTGCCGGTGAAGGCGTTGACTGGTCTGCTCTTGATCGAAAGGCATTGGCAATGATCACGTTGAGCGTTAAGGTATCACAGTTAGGATATATAAAAAACTGTGAATCGTCGAATGCAGCGTGGAAAAAGCTACGTGAGGTGCATCAGCCGACTGGACCTGTGAGGAAGGTGGCATTATACAAGAAGTTGCTAGGTTTGCGCATGTCTGAGGGACAGAGCATGGCTGGATACTTGAGTAATTTCTGTGAGATCGTCGATCAACTTGCTGGAGTTGGAATCACGATGAATGACGAGTTACAGGCAATCGTGTTACTTTCAAGTTTGCCAGTTGAGTATGAGAATTTCGTTGTCGCCATTGAGACGCGCGACAGTTTGCCGACGTTCGAAATTCTGTGCATAAAACTCAAGGAAGAAGGCGAGAGGAGAGAGAATACGGAAAGGCATACAGAAAATTCAACGGCATTTTCTGCGACGCAAAAATGTGCGAAACTCGCTACAAAGAAGAAACAACGAAGTGTCGTCTGTTATAGGTGCGGCGAAAAAGGGCACATAAAAGCGAATTGTCGCAAGGCGGCGAATTCACAGAATGAAGATGGCAAAGCAGTGTCGGTAACAGGCGGGAAACAGCAGTTCAGCTTATTGAATGCATTGGATGGCAGCAGCTTTGAAAAGTTCAAATGGATTTTGGACAGTGGAGCAACGAGTCATATGTGTTGCGAGAGGCAGATGTTCACAAAGTTTGAGAAGCATACGGAAATGATCGGTTTGGCGGATGCTGGATTTTTGCAAGCAGAAGGCATAGGCACTGTGCAGTTGCAAACTGAGTCGTATACAGTAGAGCTACTCAATGTCTTATATGTTCCCAAACTGAAGGGGAATTTTATAAGTGTGAGCTATGCGGTCGCAAACAAATGCACTGTTAATTTTGACGCAAAAAATGCGAAAATTATCCGAAACGGAAAATGTATTCTGAAAGTTAACAGAGCTGGAGGTCTATACACGATAGAATGCAAACATAACAGATGTTATGCAGCTGTAAACGCGGATGCGTCGCTTTGGCATAAACGGTACGGACATTTGAATTACGCAAGTCTTATGGATATGGTCAATAAAGGATTAGTTCGAGGAATGGATAAGATTGATGTCACAAAGAACACTTCATGCAAGACGTGTATGATCAGTAAAGTGCATGTGCAGCCGTTTCCGCAAGCGAGCGAAAGTCGTGCGCAAGAACTGCTGGAATTAGTGCATACGGATGTATGTGGTCCATTCGAAACTCAATCAATTGGCGGATCCAGGTATTTCCTGACGTTCATAGACGATATGTCACGGCGGACATATGTGTATTTCCTTAAGGGCAAGGATGAGGTCTTTGACAAGTTTATGGAGTACAAAAATCTAGTGGAGCGGCAGACGGGAAAAAAGCTGAAATGCGTACGAAGTGATAATGGACGAGAGTATGTCAACAAGAAATTCGATGAATATTTCAAGGAAATGGGAATTGCACGGCAGTTGACAGTGGCTTATACTCCACAACAAAATGGTGTGGCTGAACGCGCCAATCGGACGTTGGTGGAAATGGCCAGATGCTTATTGGAACAGTCAGGACTAGGTCAAGAATTATGGGCAGAGGCAATATACACAGCGGTGTATTTGCGGAACCGTTCGCCCACTAGGTCATTAATTGGAAAGACACCAATGGAAGCATGGACTGGTAAGAAACCAAATATCAGTCATCTAAAAGTTTTTGGTTCATTCGCAGTGGCGCTGGACAAAGGTCAACACAGAAGCAAGTTCAAACCCAAGGGGAAAGAGTATCGAATGGTCGGATATTCGGCAAATGCCAAGGGCTATCGACTTTATGATCCAGAGTTTAGGAAAGTAGTCGAGAAACGAGACGTGGTTTTTGACGAGCTTGGACTTTCGGAGCAGGCAGTTGCGGAATGTGTGATGCACAAATTGTCAGTTGACGAGTGTCATATGGAGCCTAATGGTGTTGAGAAAGATGACAATGATGAGATCACATCTAATGACGACACGGATGCGTCTGACACAATGATTGCTACCAAGCAAGGTAGCAGTGACGAATCCTACGCGAGCGCATCGGAGGAGTTGGTACTGGAAGAGCAGGCTGTGCGTATTGGTCCAGGGAGACCAAGGTTGCTAAGAACGGGCAGACCCGGTCGCCCAAAGAAGCAATATAATTTACTCAGCGCTATGGTTACTGAGAATGTAACTGTTCCATCATCCTATGAGGAGGCGATGAAAGGACCAGAGGCAACGTACTGGCGTGAGGCGATGGCGAAGGAATACGAGTCTTTGATTATGAATCAAACTTGGCAGCTTGCAGAATTACCGAAAGAGCATCGGGCAATTGGCTGCAAATGGGTATTTAGCCTGAAACGAGATGCACTTGGGCAAATACAGCGCTTTAAAGCACGGTTGGTTGCGAAAGGTTGTTCGCAGCAATATGGCGTAAACTATAAGGATACGTTCTCGCCGGTTTGTCGATTGGAGAGCATGCGTTTCATTCTGGCTTTAGCAGCGGAGTTGGAGTTATATTTACATCAGATGGATGTATGCACGGCATACCTGAATAGCGATCTGAAGGACGTAGTATACATGAAGCAACCCCAGGGCTATGCAGAAGGCACTCAATCGGACAAGGTGTTGTTATTGAAGAAAGCGTTATACGGACTGAAGCAGTCAGGAAGGGAATGGAACCATAAGCTGGATAGCGTGTTACGAAAAATTGGATTTGTACCGTGTGACAATGAGCCATGCCTATATAAACAGGAGGCAAGAGGTGACTTATCGCTAATCCTGGTATATGTTGATGATCTCCTTATAGCATGCAAATCTAAGGTGGATTTGATCAACATAAAGTCGAGCATTTCAAAGGCTTTTGAATGCGTTGATAAAGGGCCGTTGGAGCTATTTCTGGGGATGGAAATTCTACGTGAGGGAGAAACTGGCGCTATTACTCTTGATAGTTCGCAGTATATCAAGGATTTACTGAAGCGATACGGTATGGAGAGCTGCAGGCCGGCAGCTACACCATTAGAAGAGGGGCATCAGGTGTTGTGCGAGAATGCTCAATGCACAAGGATTGACGTGACAACGTATCAATCAATGATTGGAGAGCTGATGTGGCTGGCTCTTACAACACGACCAGATATTTTGCATTCGATCGCAAAATTGGCTCAACGTAATCAGGAACCCCATAGTGAGCACCTTGCAGGCGTGAAGCACGTTTTGCGTTATCTGGCATCAACAGTAAACTATAGGCTACACTACAGGAAATGTGGAAAACCATTTGAAGGTTTCGTTGACGCAGATTGGGGCGGCGACAAGGTCGACCGAAAATCCTATACTGGCTACCTATATTTCTTAGCTGGTGGTCCGATTTGCTGGAAATCGGAGAAACAACGGAGCGTGGCACTTAGCAGCACTGAGGCTGAATACATGGCGTTATCAGCGGCGTGCAAGGAAGCTTTGGTAATGCGCAGGCTTATCATTGAAGTCGGTTGTGGTATAGATGGAACTCCAACAGTTGTAAATGGTGACAACCTGAGTGCGCAGGAATTGGCCAAGAATCCTGTACATCATTCACGCAGCAAGCACATTGATATAAGATATCATTTTGTGCGACAGATCATTAAGGAAGGGCATGTTATGTTGCAGTACGTTTCGACAAATAATATGATCGCAGATATACTAACCAAGAATTTGTCGAAGAAGAAGCATATTGAGTTTACGAAATTGTTAAATTTGAAGTAATTTTTGTAAACATGCTTGCATTGAGGAAGGGTGTCGAAAATCATCGTTTATGTTACCAATGCATGCATGTCAGCTGATTGAATGCTATGAATATGTTATGTTAAGTTTATAACAGAATGCTGCTTAATGTTAGTTCTTTCTAATAAACATTCGCATAGTAAAGACGTACGCGCGTTTCTCTTTATTTTATGACTCTCCGCGTCCGGGCTACTGCTGCGGCAACAAACACAAACCAACAAAAATTTTGAAAATTTTGAAAATTTTAAAAATGTAGAAAACTGAAAATTTTAAAAATTTTGAAAATTTTGAAAATTTTGAAAATTTTGAAAATTTTTGAAAATTTTAGAAAAGTTTGAAAATTTTGAAAATTTTGAAAATTTTGAAAATTTTGAAAAAAAAATTTGAAAATTTTAAAATTTTTAAAAATTTTGAAAATTTTGAAAAATTTTGAAAATTTTGAAAATTTTTAAAATTTTGAAAATTTTGAAAATTTTGAAAATTTTTGAAAATTTTGAAAATTTTGAAAATTTTGAAAATTTTAAAATTTTGAAAATTTTGAAAATTTTTTAAAAAAAAATTTTGAAAATTTTGAAAATTTTGAAAATTTTGAAAATTTTGAAAATTTTGAAAATTTTGAAAATTTTGAAAATTTTGAAAATTTTAAAATTTTGAAAATTTTTTGAAAATTTTGAAAATTTTGAAAATTTTGAAAATTTTTAAAATTTTGAAAATTTTGAAAATTTTGAAAATTTTGAAAATTTTGAAAATTTTGAAAATTTTAAAAAATTTTAAAAATTTTGAAAATTTTGAAAATTTTGAAAATTTTGAAAATTTTGAAAATTTTGAAAATTTTGAAAATTTTGAAAATTTTTTGAAAATTTTAAAATTTTAAAAATTTTGAAAATTTTGAAAATTTTGAAAATTTTGAAAATTTTGAAAATTTTGAAAATTTTGAAAATTTTAAAATTTTGAAAATTTTTGAAAATTTTGAAAATTTTGAAAATTTTGAAAATTTTGAAAATTTTGAAAATTTTGAAAATTTTGAAAATTTTGAAAATTTTGAAAAATTTTGAAAATTTTGAAAATTTTGAAAATTTTGAAAAATTTGAAAATTTTGAAAATTTTAAAAAAATTTTGAAAATTTTGAAAATTTTGAAAATTTTGAAAATTTTGAAAAAAATTTTGAAAATTTGAAAATTTTGAAAATTTTGAAAATTTTAAAAATTTTAAAATTTTGAAAATTTTGAAAATTTTTGAAAATTTTGAAAATTTTTGAAAATTTTGAAAATTTTGAAAATTTTGAAAAATTTGAAAATTTTGAAAATTTTAAAATTTTGAAAATTTTGAAAATTTTGAAAATTTGAAAATTTTGAAAATTTTGAAAATTTTGAAAATTTTGAAAATTTTTGAAAATTTTAAAAATTTTGAAAATTTTGAAAATTTTGAAAAATTTTTGAAAATTTTGAAAATTTTGAAAATTTTGAAAATTTTGAAAATTTTTAAAATTTTGAAAATTTTGAAAATTTTGAAATTTTGAAAATTTTGAAAATTTTGAAAATTTTGAAAATTTTGAAAATTTTGAAAATTTTGAAAATTTGAAAAATTTTGAAAATTTTAAAAATTTTGAAAATTTTTTGAAAAAAAATTTGAAAATTTTGAAAATTTTGAAAATTTTGAAAATTTTGAAAATTTTGAAAATTTTGAAAATTTTGAAAATTTTGAAAATTTTGAAAATTTTGAAAATTTTGAAAATTTTGAAAATTTTGAAAATTTTGAAAATTTTGAAAATTTTGAAAATTTTGAAAAATTTTGAAAATTTTGAAAATTTTGAAAATTTTGAAAATTTTGAAAATTTTAAAAAAATTTTGAAAATTTTGAAAAATTTTGAAAATTTTTAAAATTTTGAAAATTTTGAAAATTTTAAAAATTTGAAAATTTTTGAAAATTTTGAAAATTTTAAAAATTTTGAAAATTTTGAAAAATTTTGAAAATTTTGAAAATTTTGAAAAATTTGAAAATTTTGAAAATTTTGAAAATTTTGGAAAATTTGAAAATTTTGAAAATTTTGAAAATTTTGAAAAATTTTCAAAATTTTGAAAAATTTTGAAAATTTTTAAAATTTTGAAAATTTTGAAAAATTTTAAAATTTTGAAAATTTTGAAAATTTTGAAAATTTTGAAAATTTTGAAAATTTTGAAAATTTTTGAAAATTTTGAAAATTTTGAAAATTTTCAAAATTTTGAAAATTTTTGAAAAAAATTTTGAAAATTTTGAAAAATTTTGAAAATTTTGAAAATTTTAAAATTTTCAAAATTTTGAAAATTTTGAAAATTTTCAAAAATTTTGAAAATTTTGAAAATTTTGAAAATTTTGAAAATTTTGAAAATTTTGAAAATTTTGAAAAATTTTGAAAATTTTGAAAATTTTGAAAATTTTGAAAATTTTGAAAATTTTCAAAATTTTGAAAATTTTGAAAATTTTTAAAATTTTCAAATTGAAATTTTGAAAATTTTTGAAAATTTTAAAATTTTTAAAATTTTGAAAATTTTGAAAATTTTGAAAATTTTGAAAATTTTAAAATTTTGAAAATTTCAAAAATTTTGAAAATTTTGAAAAATTTGAAAAATTTTGAAAATTTTGAAAATTTTGAAAATTTTGAAATTTTCAAAATTTTGAAAATTTTGAAAATTTTGAAAATTTTAAAAATTTTGAAAATTTTAAAAATTTTCAAAATTTTGAAAATTTTGAAAATTTTAAAATTTTTTTAAAATTTTGAAAATTTTGAAATTTTGAAAATTTTGAAAATTTTCAAAATTTTGAAAATTTTGAAAAATTTTAAAATTTTAAAAATTTTGAAAATTTTGAAAATTTTTAAAATTTTGAAAATTTTGAAAATTTTGAAAATTTTGAAAATTTTGAAAATTTTGAAAAATTTTGAAAATTTTGAAAATTTTCAAAATTTTAAAATTTTGAAAATTTTGAAAATTTTGAAAATTTGAAAATTTTGAAAATTTTGAAAATTTTCAAAATTTTGAAAATTTTGAAAATTTTGAAAATTTTGAAAATTTTGAAAATTTTGAAAATTTTGAAAATTTTGAAAATTTTGAAAATTTTGAAAATTTTGAAAATTTTGAAAATTTTGAAAATTTTGAAAATTTTGAAAATTTTGAAAATTTTGAAATTTTTAAAATTTTGAAAATTTTCAAAATTTTGAAAATTTTGAAAATTTAAAAATTTTGAAATTTTTCAAAATTTTGAAAATTTTGAAAATTTTGAAAATTTTCAAAATTTTGAAAAATTTTGAAAAATTTGAAAATTTTGAAAATTTTGAAAATTTTGAAAATTTTGAAAATTTTGAAAATTTTGAAAATTTTGAAAATTTTGAAAATTTTGAAAATTTTGAAAATTTTCAAAATTTTGAAAATTTTGAAATTTTGAAAATTTTGAAAATTTTGAAAATTTTGAAAATTTTGAAAATTTTTAAAATTTTAAAATTTTAAAAATTTTAAAAATTTGAAAATTTTGAAAATTTTGAAAATTTTGAAAATTTTGAAAATTTTAAAAATTTTCAAAATTTTGAAAATTTTGAAAATTTTCAAAATTTTTTGAAAATTTTCAAAATTTTGAAAATTTTGAAAATTTTCAAAATTTTCAAAATTTTGAAAATTTTCAAAAAATTTGAAAATTTTGAAAATTTTGAAAATTTTGAAAATTTTGAAAATTTTGAAAATTTTGAAAATTTTGAAAATTTTGAAAATTTTCAAAATTTTGAAAATTTTTAAAATTTTGAAAATTTTAAATTTTAATTTTGAAAATTTTCAAAATTTTCAAAATTTTAAAATTTTGAAAAATTTTAAAAATTTTGAAAATTTTCAAAATTTTAAAATTTTGAAAATTTTTGAAAATTTTGAAAATTTTGAAAATTTTGAAAATTTTTAAAATTTTGAAAATTTTGAAAATTTTGAAAATTTTGAAAATTTTGAAAATTTTGAAAATTTTGAAAATTTTGAAAATTTTAAAATTTTCAAAATTTTGAAAATTTTGAAAATTTTGAAAATTTTGAAAATTTTCAAAATTTTCAAAATTTTGAAAATTTTGAAATTTTCAAAATTTTGAAAATTTTTAAAATTTTCAAAATTTTGAAAATTTTGAAAATTTTAAAATTTTCAAAATTTTGAAAATTTTGAAAATTTTGAAAATTTTTGAAATTTTGAAAATTTTCAAAATTTTGAAAAATTTAAAAATTTTCAAAATTTTGAAAATTTTGAAAATTTTCAAAATTTTCAAAATTTTGAAAATTTTGAAAATTTTTCAAAATTTTGAAAATTTTCAAAATTTTCAAAATTTTTAAAATTTTCAAAATTTTAAAATTTCAAATTTTTAAAATTTTGAAAATTTTCAAAATTTTCAAAATTTTCAAAATTTTAAAATTTTGAAAATTTTGAAAATTTTCAAAATTTTCAAAATTTTCAAAATTTTGAAAATTTTGAAAATTTTGAAAATTTTCAAATTTTCCAAATTTTGAAAATTTTCAAAATTTTGAAAATTTTGAAAATTTTGAAAATTTTTAAAATTTTGAAAATTTTGAAAATTTTGAAAATTTTCAAAATTTTCAAAATTTTGAAAATTTTCAAAATTTTCAAAATTTTCAAAATTTTGAAAATTTTGAAAATTTTTAAAAATTTTCAAAATTTTCAAAATTTTGAAAATTTTGAAAATTTTGAAAATTTTAAAATTTTCAAAATTTTGAAAATTTTGAAAATTTTGAAAATTTTCAAAATTTTGAAAATTTTGAAAAATTTTTGAAATTTTGAAAATTTTGAAAATTTTGAAAATTTTGAAAATTTTGAAAATTTTGAAAATTTTGAAAATTTTCAAAATTTTGAAAATTTTAAAATTTTGAAAATTTTGAAAATTTTGAAAATTTTGAAAATTTTTTTGAAAATTTTGAAAATTTTGAAAATTTTGAAAATTTTAAAAATTTTGAAAATTTTGAAAATTTTCAAAATTTTGAAAATTTTGAAAATTTTGAAAATTTTGAAAATTTTTAAAATTTTCAAAATTTTGAAAAATTTGAAAATTTTGAAAATTTTGAAAATTTTGAAAATTTTGAAAATTTTCAAAATTTTGAAAATTTTGAAAATTTGGAAAATTTTAAAATTTTGAAAATTTTTAAAATTTTCAAAATTTTGAAAATTTTGAAAATTTTGAAAATTTTGAAAATTTTAAAATTTCAAAATTTTGAAAATTTTGAAAATTTTGAAAATTTGAAAATTTTGAAAATTTTGAAAAATTTTGAAATTTTGAAAATTTTGAAAATTTTGAAAATTTTGAAAATTTTGAAAATTTTGAAAATTTTGAAAATTTTGAAAATTTTGAAAATTTTGAAAATTTTGAAAATTTTGAAATTTTGAAAATTTTGAAAATTTTGAAAATTTTGAAAATTTTGAAAATTTTTAAAATTTTGAAAATTTTGAAAATTTTGAAAATTTTAAAAATTTTGAAAATTTTGAAAATTTTTAAAATTTTGAAAATTTTAAAAATTTATGAAAATTTTGAAAATTTTGAAAATTTGAAAATAAAAATTTTGAAAATTTTGAAAATTTTTGAAAATTTTGAAAATTTTGAAAATTTGAAAATTTTGAAAATTTTGAAAATTTTGAAAATTTTGAAAATTTTGAAAATTTTGAAAAATTTTGAAAATTTTGAAATTTTAAAAATTTTGAAAATTTTTAAATTTTTAAAATTTTGAAAATTTGAAAATTTTGAAAATTTTGAAAATTTTGAAAAATTTGAAAAATTTTGAAAATTTTTAAAATTTTGAAAATTTTGAAAATTTTGAAAATTTTGAAAATTTTGAAAATTTTGAAAATTTTGAAAATTTTGAAAATTTTGAAAATTTTGAAATTTTGAAAATTTTGAAAATTTTGAAAATTTTGAAAATTTTGAAAATTTTGAAAATTTTGAAAATTTTGAAAATTTTAAAATTTTAAAAATTTTGAAAATTTTGAAAATTTTGAAAATTTTGAAAATTTTGAAAATTTTGAAAATTTTGAAAGTTAAAAATTTTGAAAATTTTGAAAATTTTGAAAAATTAAAAATTTTGAAAATTTTGGAAAATTTTGAAAATTTTGAAAATTTTGAAAATTTTGAAAATTTTGAAAATTTTGAAAATTTTGAAAATTTTGAAAATTTTAAAAATTTTAAAATTTTGAAAATTTTGAAAATTTTGAAAATTTTGAAAATTTTGAAAATTTTGAAAATTTTAAAAATTTTGAAAATTTGGAAAATTTTAAAAATTTTGGAAAAAAATTTAAAATTTTGAAAATTTTGAAAATTTTAAAAATTTTGAAAATTTTGAAAATTTTGAAAATTTTGAAAAAATTTTTGAAAATTTTGAAAATTTTGAAAATTTTGAAAATTTTAAAATTTTGAAAATTTTGAAAATTTTAAAAATTTTAAAAATTTTTGAAAATTTTGAAAATTTTGAAAATTTTGAAAATTTTGAAAAATTTGAAAATTTTAAAAATTTTGAAAATTTTGAAAATTTTATTATGAAAATTTTAAAAATTTGAAAATTTTGAAAATTTTGAAAAAAATTTAAAAATTTTAAAATTTTGAAAATTTTGAAAATTTTGAAAATTTTTAAAATTTGGAAAATTTTAAAATTTTGAAAATTTTGAAAATTTTGAAAATTTTGAAAATTTTAAAAATTTGGAAAATTTGAAAATTTTGAAAATTTTAAAATTTTAAAAATTTTGAAAAATTTTGAAAATGTTGAAAATTTTGAAAATTTTAAAATTTTAAAAATTTGAAAATTTTGAAAATTTTGAAAATTTTAAAAATTTTGAAAATTTTTATTTTTGAAAATTTTGAAAATTTTAAAAATTTTGAAAATTTTAAAATTTTAGAAATTTTGAAAATTTTGAAAATTTAGAAAAATTTGGAAAATTTTGAAAATTTAAAAATTTGAAAATTTTGAAAATTTTAAAAACTTTGAAATTTTGAAAATTTTAAAAATTTTCAAAATTTTTTTAAATTTTCAAAATTTTGAAAATTTTGAAAATTTTGAAAATTTTAAAATTTTGAAAATTTTGAAAATTTTGAAAATTTGAAAAATTTTAAAATTTAAAATTTTGAAAATTTTGAAAATTTTAAAAATTTTGAAAATTTTCAAAATTTTGAAAATTTTTGAAATTTTGAAAATTTTAAGAATTTTGAAAATTTTAAAAAATTTGAAAATTTTGAAAATTTTGAAAAAATTTTGAAAATTTTGAAAATTTTGAAAATTTTGAAAAATTTGAAATTTTGAAAATTTTTAAAATTTTAAAAATTTGAAAATTTTTGAAAATTTGAAAATTTCAAAATTTTGAAAATTTTGAAAATTTTAAAAAAGTAAAATTTTGAAAATTTTGAAAATGTTAAAATTTGGAAATTTTTGAAAATTTTGAAATTTTGAAAATTTTGAAAAATTTGAAAATTTTAATAGAATATTGAAAATTTTAAAATTTTGAAAATTTTGAAAATTTTGAAAATTTTGAAAATTTTGAAAATATTTAAAAATTTAAAAATTTTGAAAAAAGTTAAAAATTTTGAAAAGTTTGAAAAATTTGAAATTTTTGAAAATTTTAAAAATTTAAATTTTGAAAATTTTGAAAGTTTTGAAAATTTTGAAAGTTTTAAAAAAATTGAAAATTTTGAAAATTTTGAAAATTTTAAAAATTTTAAAAATTTTTGAAAATTTTGAAAATTTTGAAAATTTTGAAAATTTTGAAAATTATTAAAAAGTGTAAAAGTGTTGAAAATTTTGAAAATTAAAAATTTTGAAAATTTTGAAAATTTTAAAAATTTTGAAAATTTTGAAAATTTGGAAAATTTTTAAAAATTTTAAAAATTTTGAAAATTTTGAAAATTTTGAAAATTTTAAAAATTTGGAAAATTTTAAAAATTTGGAAAATTTTAAAAATTTGGAAAATTTTAAAAATTTATGAAAATATTTAAAATTTTGAAAATTTTGAAAATTTTGAAAATGTTGGAAGAGTTTGAAAATTTGAAAATGTTGAAAATTTTTTTGAAAATTTTGGGAATTTTAAAAAATTTATATATTTTAATATTTTTAAAACTTTTAAAATTTTTACGTATAGTGTTGGGCCTAGTACGCTGCCTTGTGGGACACCGGCTTCAATACTGTGTTCGTCGGATATCGCAGTGTTGCACCTCACTACAAACTTCCTGTTGTAGAGGTACGACTCTAGCAGTTTATGAGTGTTGTTTGGAAGCGTTGTTTTGATTTTGTACATCAGACCGTCCAGCCAAACTCTGCCGAATGCCTGCGAAACATCTAGAAATATCGCAGAACAGTATTCCCGTTTTTCAAATGCGTTTCGTATTTCTGATGTTATGCGGTTAACTTGCTCAATAGTTCCGTGTTTTTCACGAAAGCCAAATTGGTGTGCTGGTATTGTGTTGTGCGCGTTCAGGAATGGAGTAATAGTCAGAGACAGTAGGCATTTTTCGAAAAGTTTCGATAAGCAGGATAGAAGGCTTATGGGTATGTACGACGATGGAACAGTGTGATCTTTTCCCGGCTTTGGTATCACTATTATTATTGACTTTTTCCATCTTCCTGGAAAGTAGCCAAGTTTGTTGATGGCATTGAAGAGCTGGGTAATGCTGCATACGGCACAGTAAGGCAGCTCAATAATCATCTTAGGGGTAATTAGGTCGCACCATGCTGATTTTTTTGGGTTCAGATGTTCTTTGATGATTTTTGAGATTTCGTTTGAGCGAAACACAACTGGAGCATGATGAGGCTGGGAGTCGTCTGTTGCGGGCGGAATTTCGAACGTGTTTGTTGCAGAATTCGGTTGGAAGACTTTTTGTAGATGAGTGGCAAATGTGCTGGCTCTATTTTTGTCGCTACGGGCCCAGCCACCTGTGTGGTTTCTAATAGGGACCACTGGTACTGTGGGTGAGCCAAGAGTTGGGTGAGCTTTCCACAGTGAGTTTTTTGTACTGGATGTTGATAGTTTTTCAATATAAGTACGTTGGGCAAGCTCTTCTTCTTGCTTTAAAGCTTTTGCAAGTTTGCGTGTGGCGTCTTTTAACTTTTGTTTTGCCGACGGTGATCTGGAGGACTGCCATTCTCGCCGTAGGCGCCGTTTTTCGAGAATAAGTTGTTCGATTTGCAGGTTGGTCTTTTTGTGATTTGTAATTTTGCTTACTGTTTGCGGCGTTGAGCAGCGAGCTGCAGCAACGATGATTGACTCCAGTGAGTTAACAAAACTATCAATGTCAGCTTCAGCTTCGGGAGGTGGGTTAAGCTCAATGTGTGAGCTTATGTATTTTTTGTATTTGAGCCAGTTGGTTTTTTCTGAAGTCAACTTATAAGAGTGGTTTGCTGGTTCTGGGTGTCGGAGCAGATTTATTAGGAGGGGCGAGTGGTCAGATGAACGGTCTGAAAGGCACTCGGCGCTTATCAAATTACGGGGAATGTTTTTGGTGACTGCGAACTCAATTAGATCAGGTAGTTTTTTGGGGTCAGTAGGCCAGTATGTAGGTGTGCCAGGAGAAACGTGGTCGAGCTTGTTGTTTGCTTTTATAATGGCGTTGTAGAGCTGTTTTCCTTTTGGATTCACGAGTCGAGACCCCCAGTGTGTGTGCTTGGCATTATAGTCTCCAGCTGCTATAAAATGTTCACCAAGTGAGTTGAAGAATTCCATAAATTGGTCTTCGGATAAAGTGAAACGAGGTGGGCAGTAAACAGCGGATAAAGTAAGGTTGTTACCATTATCCAAATGAATTGTTAATGATGTTGCTTGTAGATAGTTTTTGGCAGTCTCAATATGACAGTGGTGCTTGAGACGGCTTCTTATCAAAATCCCGGTCCCGCCGTGGGCCTTACCATCAGGGTGATTGGTTCCGTAGAAAATATAGCCTCTTATGTTGAAGTTATATTTGTTTGTGAGGTGGGTTTCCGAAAGTAGCACTACGTCGATGTGCTTTTCGAGTATGAATTGAGCTAGCTCAAGTTTGTGCTGTGAAACGCCGTTGGCGTTCCACGTAGAGATTCTTAGCGAGGCCATGATGATGATTATTTTGATTGTTGTGATACAAGCAATTGTATCAACATGTTTTGATTACGCATTAGATCTTGCATGGTTGTCCGCATAAACGCCAAAAACTCCGCCATGCTCTGCTGCAAGGTAAATATCATTGCTTCGAAATTGTTTTGTTGTTGTTCCATTGGCTTTTTGTCTTGTACCGAATTGAGGTCCACATATTTGGCTTGTGAACATGGCGGACTGAAGGCTGGGGGCTCTAGACCTGATCTTAGAGCGCTTGCATATGACGCGTTTTTGGTAACGAATCCTGTACCAAGTGAGGATCTGGCTGCGGTAGAGAAGAAAACTTCTGGGTTGTTTTTGGAGGGTATTTTTGTGATCGGTGCGTTATGTGAGCGTACAGTGGCTACGCCCTGGTTAATGCGGCTTTTGAGATCTTTGTATACTGGGCAGCCTCTGTAGTTGGCTGTGTGATTGCCTCCACAGCTGCCACACCTTTTTCCGCTTGAGTCTTCTTTGGGTGCACTGCAGCTGGCTTTGTCGTGGAGCTCGCCACAGACTACGCACACTGGGCGCAGCTTACAGTAAGACTTTGTATGGCCGTATTCTTGGCAGTTCATACATTGTACCAGATTGTTACGTTTGTGAGGTTCTTCTATGGTGATTCTACGATGTAGTAAAAATTGGAGTTTGTAGATTGGATGCACATCGTTTCTTTTCGGCATCTTTGCTTCTGGTGCAAGTTCCACCTTGAAGAGTGGTTGCGGCTGTCTATTTTTGTTTAAGATGTTGAAGACTGATTTTGCGGTAAATCCTTTATCCTGTAGCGCCAGCTTTATTTCGTCTGGTGTTACATCAGGCTCAATGCCCTTTAGTACGACTTGCAGGCCCTTGCAGCTTTTTAGCTGGTATGTGTAATAGCTTTTTTCTCCTTCGTCCAAATACTTTGTTAAGGCTCTAAAGTGTTGTTCAGACTTGGTCTGAACTTTAGTTTCATGAATGTTGCCCCTAACTAAGGGAATTATGTGGAAATTTGCGTCACCTATGAGCTTTATTACGTTGTTTACAAATGTACTAGAGCTTTTCTCGCGTACAAATATTGGTGGTGGCTTTGGCTTATTTTTGTCGCTTCCATCAGCTTCAACGGGCAGGTCTTCAATAGTATCTGCCAAAATGTCAAACCTGTTGGCATTGTTCGGTACTTCGCCTAAAGTTGTGCTGGCGTTGGCGCGTGTGAATTTTGGTTTGTTTACATTTTTTTGGGGGCTTAGCTTTCGTTTTATTTGGATGTAGCTATCCATTCCAGTCTGTATGGCCGGCTTTGCGTTTTCGTTTTCGTATGTTGCAGTTTGTTTTGCTGTCTGCGCAGCTTTCGTTGTGTATGTATGTGTTGAGCGGGCAGTCGGCATCGGTGTTGTATTGGTTATTGGGGTTGTCGCAACAATTGAAGAGTTTGTGCTTGCTGTTACAGCTAAGTTCTGTTCTCTTTGCTTGGTGTGAGCAGATTTTGTTGGTAAGGGAGACGAAGATCGAGATCGTTCTTTGACGTTCGCTGTAAGCAGGTGTTCGTTTGGCGGGTTGGGAGTTGCCGATCACGGGCGGTCGGATTGCGTCGACCCGATAGATAGTAGCGACGGCGACGGGGAGCAAGAGCGTTCACTGTCGCGTGTTAAGAGAGAAAGATCAGCTGTCGGGTTGGGGGTGATTGACCGCTCGCGGTTCAATTCCGCGGAGACGACGGAAAAGTAAGCGTTGTTGCGTTGCAAAGAGAGCCGTCGCTCATCTTGCTGACGTTGACGCTGCGCGCGAGCTTCGTTTTCACTCATTGTTTTTGGTTAGTTTATTTATATTTGAAATTAGTTAATTGTTGATTAATAACTTATAGATTTGTTAGAAAATCTATATGTGCAGGCATTGCACTGAGTGTCTTTTCGCTTATGATTTTGTTTTTGGTTCACTATTCTGTTTCGATTTTTGGAATTGTTTAACTTTAATTGTTTTGGAATTGCACTGTTAAAAACACGTCCGCATGCAATTAAAAATTTTAAAAATTTTACAAATTTTACAAATTTTAAGAATTTTAAAAATTTTAAAAATTTTATAAATTTTAAAAATTTTAAAAATTATGAAAATTTTGAAAATTTTGAACATTTTGAAAATTTTGAAAATTTTGAAAATTTTTTGAAAATTTTGAATATTTGGAATATTTTTAAAATTTTGAAAATTTTGAATATTATGAATATTTGGAATATTTTGAAAATTTTGAAAATTATGAATTTTTTAAAAGTTTTGAACATTTTGATAATTTTTAAAATTTCAAAAATTTTGAAAATTATGAATTTCTTTAAGAATTTTTAAAATGTTTATAATTTTGCAGAGTAGAAAAATAAAATTGAAAATGTTGAGCATTTTTAAAATTTTGAACATTATAAAATTTTCAAAATTTTTAATATTTTCAAAATTTTATATATGTTCAACATTTTCAATTTTACTTTTCTACTTTCCAAATTATCAAAATTTTTAAAATTTTTAAAATTTTTAAAATTCTTAAAATTTATAAAATTTTTAAAATTCTTAAAATTCTTATAATAATAAAGATTTTAAAAAATTCATAATTTCGAAGAAAAATTTTAAAAATTTTAAAAATTTTGATAATTTGGAAAGTAGAAAAGTAAAGTTGAAAATGTTGAACATATTTAAAATTTTGAAAATATTAAAAATTTGGAAAATTTTGGGAATTTTAAACAATTTATATTTTTGAATATTTTGAAAACTTTAAAAATTTTAAAAATTTTGATTATTTTAAAATTTTGAAAATTATGCATTTTATTGAAAAATTTGAAAGTTGAAATTCTAAAAATTTTGAAAATTTTGAAAATTTTGAAAATTTTCAGAATTTAGAAAATGTTGAAAATGTAGAAAGAAAAAAGTTGAAAATGTTTTTTTTTATTTTTTTGTTTTTTGGCTTTCTATTATTTATTTAATCTTCCCTTTGCTTTAAGAGACTAACAATAAGTATTCAAATCTTAATCTAGCTTAGTTAACTTTCACTTAGTGATAGTGTTTGAGATTAATGTCCTAATAAGTTTATTGCTGGGCTGGGAGGTCGTTGCGGTGCAGCCGGCTTTGACTGCATACTCGGATGAGTTTTCTTGCGAGGGGATTTGGATGGGTGGTCAGCTTTTCTTGGTATTTCATTTTCTTCTCAGTTATTACTTCGATTACTAATTTGATTTTTAGGTCTTCGTTCCGAAGGTAAAACGGCGCTCCAGTGATAGTTCTCAGAATTGATGACTGTGCTCGCTGAATAATGTATATGTTACTTCTGGATGCGTTGCCCCACAGCTCGGAGCCATAAGTCCAGATAGGTTTTAAGACGGAGTTGTATAGAAAAGCTTTGAACTCCAGACTAAGTGGAGAGCGAGCATTTATGAGCAAGTGGAGGTTCCTTGCTTTAAGTTTGAGATGTATCGTCTTGGCTTCTATATGTTTGCGCCAAGTGAGCCGCCTGTCCAGATGAACACCCAGATATGTTACCTCGTCGGCTTGTGGAATGCATATGTTATTCAGGACCAGTGGTGGGCATGTTTGTTTGTTTAAGGTAAAGGTAACCTGCTTGCATTTTTGTGCATTTATTGAAATTCTCCAGTCGGCAAGCCATCGTTCTACAGATGTTAAGTGTCGGGATAGGAGTGTCGTGGGTTTTGTTGGGCATTTGGAGCGACTGAGTATCGGGGTATCATCAGCGAAAGTAGAGGTTGTTAGATTGTAGTCTGTGGGGAAATCCGCCGTATACAGGGTGTATAGGATTGGACCCAGAACACTGCCTTGTGGCACTCCAGCTTCGATTGCGCAATCTCGTGAGGTGCTTGTATTGCATCTTATTGCAAACACTCTATTGTATAGGTACGACTTCAGTAGCTTATGTGTGTTTTGGGGCAACAGCTTGATTATTTTAAATAAGAGTCCATCCAGCCACACTCTGTCAAATGCCTGGGCGACGTCTAGAAAAATGGCTGTGCAATATTCTCGATGTTCAAAAGCAGTACGAATTTCTGACGTGATTCGATTGACCTGTTCGATGGTTCCATGTTTTTCTCTGAAGACAAATTGATGTGTTGGAAGTGCGTTGTTTATTTTAAGATGAGGGCTAATTCGCAGGAGTAGCATTTTTTCAAACAACTTTGAGACACAAGTTAGTAAGCTTATCGGTCTATATGAATGGAATCATTACTATGGTCGACTTTTTCCATTTCTGAGGGAAGTATCCAAGCTTGGCGATTGCGTTGAACAACAAGCAGATGTGCAGAATAGCACACTTTGGGAGTTCAATGAGCATTTTTGGAGTTATTAAGTCGAAGCCAGGCGATTTTCTTGGCTTCAGTTGTTCTTTGATAACCTTTGCTAACTCACATGGTCGGAATTCAATGGGTTCTTGAGGTTCTAAATTTGCTGCTGTTAAAGGAGGGAGAGTAAATGGTAGCTGGATTTGGTCAGAATACATTTTGTAAATGGTCAGCGAAAGCACTGGCTCTCTCCTCGTCACTGCGAAACCAGGTGCCAGAGGGACTTCGTAGTGGCATAATTTACTCTATTGGAGTCTTTAGGTTTCTGTGAGCTCTCCACAAAGGGTGCTTAGTGCTGGTGGGAGAGAGTTGCTCGATATATGAACGTTACTTCCTCTTGTTTAAGAGCATTGGTAAGCCTGCGTGTGGCTATTTTAAGCATGTGCCTTGTAGTTGGTGATCTATTGGACTACCACTCCCGTCGTAGGCGTCGTTTATCTAATACCAGCCGCTCGATTTCTCGGTTAGTTCTGATGTAGTTAGGTTTTGCATACGTCACTAGCGGGGTTGAAGCCTTTGCAGCCGAAACTAGAATATTTTCAAGAGTGTCCGTTGACTTGTCTATATCCTCCTTAGTAGATAATGACGGCGTTAGTTCTATGTGTGAACAGACATACTTTTTATATCTTGGCCAGTTTTTTCTTAAATTTGTGAGTCTGTAGGGTGGGTCGACTATGTGGGGGCGATTTAGCATATTTAGAAGAACAGATGAGTGATCTGATGATAAATCTGCTAGTGCTTCGGCGGTGACCATGTTGCGAGGGACTTGTTTAGTAATTGCAAAATCGATCAGGTCTGGGATTTTTCTCGGGCCTGCTGGCCAGTATGTAGGCCTGCCCGGGGATACATAGTCTAGCTTGTTTTTCGGCTTCATAAGCGCATTGTACAACTGCTTACCCTTTGGCGTCACAAGTCGAGATGCCCAATGGGTGTGGTTGGCGTTGTAGTCACCCGCTGCGATGCATCTGTCACCTAGTGTGTTAAAGAATTCCATGACTTGATCCTCAGAGATTGGAAAGCGTGGTGGGCAGTAGACTGCGGCTAGAGTCATTGAACCATTGTTGAGTTGTAGGGCTATGGACGTTGATTGTAAGTAGTTTTTGTCAAAATTGTTTAAATGGTGGTGTTTATTGCGATTTCTGATGAGTATTCCAGTGCCTCCATGAGCTTTACAATCTGGATGATTTGTACCATAAAACAAGTATCCTGGTATATGAAAATTGTATTTATTTGTGAGGTGCGTTTCTGATAGTAGCATTACGTCGATGTTTTTCTCGTTAATGAACTGTGTGAGTGAACTGTGTGAGTTCTTGTGTATGCCGTGAAACGCCATTTGCGTTCCACAGAGATATCCGTAGGGAAGCCATTATGGGGATTTTGAAGATACAAGAAGTTGTATCAGGATATTTTGGTTTTTCATGAGCTCTTGCAGAGTATTTTGCATGAACGTCATGAAGTCTTTCATGGTTTGCTGTAGGGATAGCATCATAACTTCGATGCCACTTTGTTGAGTCTGTTGGATATTTGTCGGTGTATGTTCGGAATGAGTAGTTCTTGTCGGTGGGGCGGGGACTTCTAGTCCGGATTTTAAGGCGCTAACGAAAGAAATTCTAGGAGTAGTGCTTGGGACTGTTAACGGTGGTTGGAACATCGGTTGCGGTAGAAATTGGCTTTGTTGTATGTTTGTGCTGTGGCAACACGTTTGTTTAGGCGGCTCTTCAATTCTTTGTAAACCACACAGCCTCTGTAGTTTGCAGTATGTTTTCCACCGCAGTTACTGCATTTCTTCACAGACTTATCTTCCTTATTTTTGGGGCAGTTAGTGGTAGTATGAGGTTCGCTACAGACAACACATATGGACTTAAGGGTGCCGTATGTCTTGGTGTGGCCGTATTCTTGGCAGTTAGTACATTGAACTGGATTGATACGTTTGTGCGGCTCCTCCACGGTGATCCTCCGATGTAGCAAGTACTGTAGATTGTATATTGGATGCACTTCGTTTTTCTTTAGTGCCTGGGCCTCTGGTTCGAGTTCTATTTTAAAAAGTGGTTGCGGTACTTTGTCTTTGTTTAAAATATTAATAGCTGTTTTTGCAGAAAAATTTTTGTCCTTCAGAGCCTCAATTATTTCGGCAGGTGTCACTGTTCCTTCAAAGCCCTTAAGTACTACCTGTAGCCCTTTGCAACTTTTTAATTGGTAGGTGTAGTAGTTTTTACCAGCTTCATTTAGGTATTTAGTCACTATACGGTGGTCTGCTTCTGTTTGAATCTGTAGTTTTGTTTCATGATTATTTCCTTTTTTAAGCGGGATAATGTGGAATTTGCTGTCACCAACCAATGCAACGAGTTTATTTACAAGTGCGTTTGTACTCTGTTTTCTTATGAATATAGGTGGGGGCCTGGTCTTTTTTGGTTCCCCTACCGTTGTTTCGTTGGGTTGTTCGGTCGCAGAGTCATCCAAGATAGCAAATCGGTTTGAGTTGTTTACTGTAGAGTTTTCATTGCCGTTGTTGGCTCGATTGATTTTGGGTTGGTTACCCGCCTTATTGTTTTGCGGGCTGAGTTTTCTCTTGATCTGGATGTAGCGATCCATTCCGGTCTGCACAGTCGATAACGTCTTCTGCTTTTGTTTTTGTTCTTCTTTGCGTGCATTATTGTTGTAAAGAAAGTACACTTCTAAACACTTTTGTGAGTTTATTTCAACTGCCTATGTAGAAGATTGTAGATCTCTACACTTTGCTAGTTTATTTAGAACTGATTCTTAAATCTAATGTGGTGTTGTAAGAAACCGCGGTGGTGGTTATTTTACTTATCTCTATTTATATATGCTGCACTTGAAAGACACAGCGTGGGATAATTATTGTTCAAGAACAAATACAGGATAGTTGAGATCCCTTCTTACTTATCGTAAACATATGTGTACGTGAGGTCATAAAATATTGTAGCCGGTCGTAAACACAGATAAGTGATCGCTGCATGAGACAATATCCTTGATAGCTGAAAGTCTTGATGATAGCACAGCAGTGTAGTGCAGTACAGTGTCGTACTGTACAATGCAGTGCTAGTACATGTTCGTGCTAGTGCTTGAACATTCTGCGGGGGGCCAGAGATTTCCATACCCATGGGCACGGTTGTGCGAGAACAATTGTTGTTGCCAATGGTCGGTGTTGTTGAGTTATTCACAGCTGGCTCAGCGATAATTAGTTGGGCCGCTGACGAAGTTGTTGTTGTGGTAGCAGTGACAGTGCTACAGTTACCCGGAATGGTTGTTGGGCGCTGCGAGGGGAGCCGGATAGGAGAGGCGGTCTCTTCGCTCCACGACTTGTGGGCCAAAGCAGGCAGAGAGGGAGAGCAAGAACGCGGTCTGTCGTTCGCTGTGGGCAAAAGTTTATTTTTCGAGTTAGTTGAAGGTGCTCGATCAGCGATTTGCGGCGAGACGAAAGAAAAGTATGCATTATTGCGTTGTAAAGAGAGCCGGCGCTCGTCTTGTTCACATTGTCGATGAGTGCGTATGTCGTTTTGATTCATTTTTCTAATTATTTATTTCAGTAAATAATTACTATAGTCAATAATTGTTTGTAGTGCGAACTGCACTTTGCACTTTGTGTTTAACTTTCACTATACTGTTGTAGTTTTAGAACTTGCTATTCGTAGCTGAGAAAGAAACACGTCTGCACTCGCCGACGTTCGATCGCGAATTTAGAAAAGTGTAAAAAAGTAAAAAGTTGAAAATGTTGAAAATGTTAAAAATTTTGAAAAATTTAAAATTATTGAAAAATTTTAAAATTTTAAAATAATTGAAAAAAAATATAAATTTTGAAAAATGAAAATGTCGCAAATTTTAAAATTTTTGAAAATTTGGATATTGTGGAAAATTTTTGATAATTTTAAAAATTTTGAAAGTTTTGAAAATTATGAAAAATTGAAAGTTTTGAAAATTTTGATTTGGAAAATTTTGAAAATGTAGAAAATTTTGATAATGTAAAAAAGAATTGAAAATGTAAAAATTTTGATACTTTTGAAAAGTAGAAAAGTAAATTTGAAAATGTTGAAAATTTTTAAAATTTTGAAAATATTAAAAATTTTGAACATTTTGGGAATTTTAAACAATTTATATTTTTGAATATTTTGAAAACTTTAAAAATGTTGAAAATTTTGATTATTTTAAAATTTTGTAAATTTTTGATAATTTTATTTTGAAAGTGTTGAAAATTATAAAATTTTGAAAGTTTTGAAAATTTTGAAAATTATGAAAATTGGAATATTTTGAAAATTTTGAAAATTTTGAGAATATGTAAAATTTTGAAAATGTGGAAGGTAAAAAGTTGAAAATGTTGAAAAACTTAAAAATATTGAAAATTTCAAAATTTTGAAATTTTCGAAAATTTTAATATATTAGAAAATTTTGAAAATATTTGAAAATTTGGAAATTTTTGAAAATTTTGAATATGTAGAAAAGTAAAAAGTTGAAAATGTCGAAAATTTTCAAAATTTTGAAAATTTTCGAAAATTTGAAAAATTTTGAAAATTTTGAAAATTTGGAAAATTTTTAAAATTTATGAAAATATTAAAAATATTGAGAATTTTGAAAATTTTGAAAATTTGGAAAATTTTGAAAATTTTGAAAATTTTGAAAATTTTGAAAATTTTGAAAATTTGAAAATTTTGAAAATTTTGAAAATTTTGAAAATTTTGAAAATTTTGAAAATTTTGAAAAATTTTGAAAATTTTGAAAATTTTGAAAATTTGAAAATTTTGAAAATTTTGAAAATTTTGAAAATTTTGAAAATTTTGAAAATTTTGAAAATTTTGAAAATTTTGGAAATTTTGCAATTTTTGAAAATTTTGAAAATTTTGAAAATTTTGAAAATTTTAAAATTTTGAAAATTTTGAAAATTTTGAAAATTTTGAAAATTTTGAAATTTTGAAATTTGAAAATTTTGAAAATTTAGAAAATTTTGAAAATTTGAAAATTTGAAAATTTGAAAATTTTGAAAATTTAGAAAATTTGGAAAATTTTGAAAATTTTGAAAATTTTGAAAATTTTGAAAATTTAGAAAATTTTGAAAATTTTGAAAATTTCGAAAATTTTGTAATTTACCTTGAAAGTTTTAAAAATTTTGAAAATCTTTGAAAATCTTGAAAACTTTGAATTCTTTTAAAAATTTTGGAAATCTGACAAATTTGAAAATTTGAAACATTTGAAAATTTTGATAAATTTGAAAACTTGAAAATTTGGAAAACTTGAAAATTTTGAAAATTCCGGAAAATTTTGAAAATTCTTGAAAATTCCAGCACCTTTGAAAGCCTTGAGCCTTGGAAAATTCCTGAAAATCTTTGAAAGTAACCTTGAAAATCTTGAAAATCCTTTCAAACCTTGAAAATCTTTGAAAACCTTGAAAATCTTGAAAACCTGAAAACCTGAAAACCTTGGAAAATCTGGAAAATCCCTTGGAAAAATTCCTTTGAAAATCCTTGAAACTTGGAAAATCCTGAAAAATTTCCAAATCTTGAAATTCCTAGTAACCTTGAAAACCCCAGGTAACTCAGTGACTGAGGCAACCTTGAAAATCTGAGTAACCTGAAAATCTTGAAAATCTTGAAAACCTTGAAATCTTTGAAAACTCCTTGGAAAACCTTTGGAAAATTTGAAAATCCTTGAAAATTCCTTGAAAATCTTGAAAATTTTGAGGCACCTTTGAAAATCTTGAAAATCTTGAGCACCTTGAGTACCTTTGAAAATTTTGAAAAATTTCTGGAAAATCTTGAAAATTTGAAAATCTGAAAATCTCCTTGAAAATCTTTTGAAAATTTGAAAATCCTTGAAAATTCCTTGAAAATCTTGAAATTCGAAAATTTTGAAAATCTTGAAAATCTTGAAAATTTTGAAAATCTTTGAAAATTCCTTTGAAAATTTTGAACTTTGAAAATCTTAAAATTTTGAAAATTTTGAAAACTTTGAAATTTCCAAAATTTTGAAATTTGGAAACTTTGAAAATTTTGAAAATTTTGAAATTTGAAAAATTTTGAAAATTTTGAAAATTTTGAAAATTTTGAAAAATTTGAAATTTTGAAATGGAAATTTGAAAATTTTGAAAATTTCCAAAATTTTGAAAATTTTGAAAATTTTGAAATTTTGAAATTTTAAAATTCCTTGGAAAACTCCTTGGAAATTCCTGAAATCTTGAAACTCGAAAAATTCCTGAAATCCTTTGAAAGTAACTCCTGGTGCAACCTTGGAAAACCTGAAAACCTGAAAATCCCTTGAAAACCTGAAAATTTTGAGTGACCTTGAAAACCTGAAAATCTTGAAAATCTTGTGCACCTTGAAAATTGAGGTCTCCTGGAAAATCTTGAAAATCTTTGAAAATTTTGAAAATTCCTTTGAAAATTCCAGGCCTTAGGTAACCTTTGAAAATCTTGAAAATTTTAGTACCTTTGAAAGTCTCCAAATTTTGAAAACTTTAGAAAATTTTGAAAATTTTGAAAATTTTAAAATTTTGAAAATTTTGTGCACCTTAGTACTTTGAAAATTTTGGAGTTTTAAAATTTTGAAAATTTTGAAAATTTTAAAATTTAGAAAACTAGGAAAATTTTGAAAATTTTGCAAATTTTGAAAATTTTGAAAATTTTAAAATTTTGAAAAATATTTAAAATTTTTAAAATTTGGAAAATTTTGAAAAATTTTTAAAATTTTGAAATTTTTTGAAAATTTTGAAAATTTGTAAAATTTGGAAAATTTGAAAATTTGGAAAATTTGGAAAATTTGGAAATTATGAAAATTTGGAAAATTTGAAATTTTGAAAATTTTTGAAGAATT